>JBAGKO010000002.1:9680802-9690973 GCA_037177275.1 Acacia concinna | reverse complement strand
ATGTCCCTTATTATTATTATTATTATTATTATTATTATTATTATTATTATTATTATTATTATTATTATTATTATATCATTTACTCTCTTCTTTCTTGTTGCCTCCACTAAAAGAACGACAAACTTAATAGATTTATGAAGTTTCTTGACAGAAATAAAAATTGGATGTATCTAAACTGCAAAATCAACAATTATATGACATAAGACTAGTAGTACACAACTAAATTTTTTTGGAGCTAGTGAAAGCACGATCATGAAACATATAAGTATTAAGAAAACATGTTCTAAATCAACTATCAAGCGTTTGTTGGGAATGAAATGATGATAGAAAGAAAATTTAAGGAATGTGAAATACATAAACAAACCAATGAGCTCAACTCCATTGGTGTAGTGGCCCTTGTACTCGTCTTTGTTAATGGTCAGAACAGCCATTGTACTTAATTGCGAAGGGACTAGATTTGACAGAATCCATAACGCTTATCACCATTGGAGGTCATAATCACCATTATACTTGTTGGATCTAACAGATCCAATGGGTTGGAGGTCAGATTCACCGTTGTACTTGCCGATGAAGTCAATGTTGTACTCGTCACAGATGACTTCCTAGAACTTGGCACCAACTTGGTTACCACACTAGCTACCCTTGATGTGGCAGATTTTTCTCATTTTGGTGTGACAAAAATACAGAACAAAGGATTTTCAAAGAGAGGGAGGAGGACGAATGAGGATGGAGGCAGTAAGTTTAAAAAAAATAAGGGACACCTTTTAGCATCCTCAATTTAAATTGAGAATGCCAAAGGCACCCTTTAACGTCTCCAATTTAAATTGGGGACGCCAAAGGGGGCGTCAAAGCCCCTCTAGCATCCCCAATATATAGGTCCCTTTTTTTGGCATCTCCAATTATATTAGAGATGCCAAAAACCTCTTTTTTGTGTTTGTTTTTATTTTTTTGAATGTAAAAAATTAAAATAAGCTCTTTCTAATTATTAAAATGTTACTGCCTTCATTTTTTACTTCCATATTTAAAAAAGGGACATTATTAGAAAACGTAAAATCCATATTTTGTATTATGCATTATCTCTCTCACTTATCTTTTTATAATTGAAGGAATAGTTGGAAAAAACTATGCTCTTAATTAATTTTAACTACTTTTTTAATAACCGTAAATTGATTATTTACTTACATTTACATACGAGGGTGAAGCATTGGGGATGAAGGGGATATTAATTAAGCATCAAAGAGGGAAGACATTAATGCTACATTTGGTTTATTGGAATTGGGTCCAAAGAATTGGAATTGGAAGTGGAACTGGCAAATTAGACTGTTTGTTTAGTAGGAACCCATTTTTGTATGGAACCCAGTTCCATCAAAACGAAGGAAGTGGGTTCCTTGGGTAGACCTTTGACACCCAACTCAATTCTATGGAAGTGAAAATTTATGGATGATTATACCTATATTATGAAATGTGTGGACAACTATGCCCTTTTATCAAATATAAAAAATAAACCTTGTAAAATCTAGATGCAAGAAGATACAACAGTACACTTCAGACATTATAGTGAAAGACACTGTGTGAACAAACATCTTGATAGAGCACAACATACATCGTGGCCAATGTAATTAGTGTGAGGAAACAAGTAGACAAAGGATTCTTTCCATTCTCTTATCTATAAAAGAATAAAATGATAATCAGCGTAATTAAACCTACTAAAGATTGAATGTACATGTCAAAAACCAATATAAGATACGTAAATAATATATAAGAGGTGGAGAAAAGTCTATTTGTCTAAATAAATATGAGTGAAAATTGAGAATGTAGTCCAAAAAAACGAGTTTTTCTCAAATAAAAGCATAAATAAATTTGTGATGGCAAAAACACACGGTAGAGACTCACCTTTTTTAGTTCAAATTGGTAAAGAGACAAGATAGATGAATTATGAGGAGGAATTTGGGCAAGTTTGTTATCTTTTAGTGACACTTGGGAGACATAGATTAATTAAAGGGAGAGGAGGCGAGTAAAATTGTTGAGCTGAAAAAATAATAACAACATATTATTAGTCATCTAGCCTTATAATGAGGATAAAATTGCATTTTCAATTATTCTTTTATTAATTTCATCTACATAAAAAAATGATATATTTCTGATCCCATGCTTATTTCAACGCCTAAACGACCCTTTAAAGCCTATTTCCAGCCCAACTTCCAATTCTAGTTCTACTTCCAATTTCGCTTCCACTCCCATCAAAAGCTTTTCCACGGACCAAACGAGGCATAATGCTCAAAAAACCTTATAAGTCGATTAATCTTATTAGATACATGTCATGTGTTTTTTTTGGGGGCAGCATACATACACATCATGTTAATCAAATGCGTTGCATGAAAATTTGAACTTTTTTTTGGGCTATCATGAAAAATTTGAAAAATGATCCATACGATTCACTGATAAATAATGGAAGGTGTTTATAAGGAGGAGGAAGGGGAAGGACCATACACAGACATGGGATTACTATTTTAGTATTTTTAACCAAAGTGAGCAGACCAGCGATGGTCTAAAGAAGTGGGAAGGGCGCGTTTTGAATTTGCCATTTTGGGAATGGTTGAAGAATGATTCATTTCTCCTCTGCCAGGGCAGGTAATCTAAGCTTCCGGAGCATTATTTGGGGCTTTGAAACCTCAAAGAATTCTTTGAGGTAAGATTAAAATCCCATCTCTTCTCATGTTTTTCTCCTTTCCTTGTTGATTGCTCTGAGTTTAGAAGACAAATTTGTTGTGATCTGAGCTTAGTCCGGACATGCTGGGTTTTGGGGTGTTTAAATGGTGTTCAAATGACATATTGGAGTTTGTTTAATGTTCTCAAACAAATTTAATCGGTAGAAATTGCTTAAGTTTGTAATTTTGACTCAAATCCTAACCGTTAATTTGCCATTTAGAATTTTTACGATGTTTTATGTAACACCCTTCTTCATATAACTGTGCGCTTTACGAAACATTACAAAAAGGATGGTGAAAAATAGCAGAGATACAGAATTTTAATTCTGCTTGAAAGAGAAAGAGAAAGAGGGAAAGAGGAATAGTGAAGAAAAGACAGAGGAATTCAAGAGAGAAGAAAGGCAGAGAGAAAGAAGAAAATTCTGAGCTATTTCATTAATCATAAACTGAGAGATACAATAAGTATGGACATCTATTTATAAGCTTATACACAGCCCTTCTAACTAAACCAACGGTCATCCTAATTCCCTGATTAAAACTTTAGCAGCTGCTATTATCCCAACAGCCATATTCCCTAACTAACCATAACAAACTTTTAACTCTTTAGTACATTTATGCATCACATAGGGATCCCAGTGATATAACAGCTTAGGACACTTTAAAGCCAAGATACAAAAACATTCCACAAACCCAAACATAAAGGTATGGTATTGATCTCCTTAGTTATGTTCTGACATTAAGGGAAGGTAGAAATAGTTTTCCAATGGGTGATCATACTGTACGGGAGGGTGTTGTGGCTCTGAGTTGTTCAATAACGCGGCTTCATCCCTGTGTACTGAGGTTGGGAGAGATGTATAGATCTCCCTGATTGGAAACCCAACACCATGAAACTCTAAATGGTTAAGACCATCCTTCCCATTTTCTATTTTTTGTAGAATCTCCATTACTTCACCCATGGAAGGTCTTAGCTCCACATCCCTTTGTAGGCACTTAAAGGCTAATTTTGCCATTGAGATTATCATCTCCCTGACCTTGTCATCTGACTCAAAACCAAGGGAGGGGTCTACTAGTTCAGTAAAAGCACCCCTTTGAATCTTCTTAACTGCCAGATTTGCCAAATTAATCTTATCCATTGCCCTTGTAAAGATAGCTAGCTTAGAAGATATAAGCTCAATGAGGACGACGCCAAAGTTATAAACATCGCTCTTTTCAGTAAGTTGACCAAATTGGTAATATTCTGGGTCCAAATATCCTGGGCTTCCTGCTGGACACGTGGAGACATGAGACACAAGCTTAGGGAACAACCTCGAAATACCTTGACAACAAAATGGTGATCTAGAAGAAGGTTGTTGGATTTGACATCGCGATGAATGATGTCACAAGCATGGAGATAGGATAATGCACTTGTCGTCTCTACTGCAATCCTCATCCTCATGGGCCATGGAAGTGAACCAGGTTTTGCTAGATTGCCATGGAGATGACAGCCGAGAGTTCCGTTTGAAATGTATTCATAGACCAGTAGTAGTTCCCGACTGGAACATGAAGTGCAGCCAAAGAGTGACACAAGGTTTCTGTGGCGCAATCAAGTGAGGATCTTAACTTCATTTATAAATTGTTGTGCACGTTTACAATTGTGTTCAAATAGATGCTTGACAGCAACTTCTCGTCCATCTTTAAGTTTTCCTAGTTGTTTAAAGTCAAACCAACAATTTGTTCATCAACATCAAAATTGCACATTTTAAGAGAACATGCATTTTTGAGATGGCTTACCATAGTAAACAATTCCAAAGCCTCCGCTTCCAAGTCCTTTTGATTGATCAAATTTGTTTGTTGCCTCTTCAAGTTCCTCATAGGAGAAGACAAGGACCCCAAAGTAGACATTTCTACTTTGTAGGATTGCATTTGAGTAAGTATTATGAGATTCAATGGTTCTTAAGTGATTATTATCAGATTCAATGCTTCTTGACTGATTTTGTGAGGCCAAGTACTCGTGTCTTCGTTTGTTCCGCAATAGAATAACAATCAAGCCAATTATAATTACGCCAACACTTCCAATAACTACACCTATAGGAGGAAAAGCTTTGAAATTTTAATCAATTCATGGAGTATAACAGGCACAAATAGAGTCAATAAATATAAATTATACTTGGAATGCATCGAACTGAGGTTTCTCAACACTCACAACTATATTATATGAAATTGTATCTTAAGTTTACAAAATCATTTCAATTATAGACCATTTGATTTCTTTGAATACTCGTGAGCTCATTAACAAGCAAAAATACTCTGCCATAAATGAAGAAAACAAAGAGATCTTGTCTACTTGGGGTAAATATGGGAATGCATTTGCTATTATTACCGACTTGGAATCAATTTTCTTGTGCTGTGTCATCATCAAGGTAAAGATCAATAAATTAGATTTGAGAAGCCTAAAGAGAAATGAAGTTCAAATGTATATAGATTTCAGCCTAAGGATATGTTCAAATGGATGATGGATAAAAATAGATTCTTTGGCAGCGACTTAGAACAGAACGTGGAAAAGTGGTCTGGAACCTATTCATGCTAAATTTCATGGTGTTTGGAATCCAAAATGTGTGGATTCTCATGACACTAGGGCTATTTGGTATGGAAGCAGATCTCTTCATTATCCATTTTTCTTATTATCTCTCATAGACTAATTTGGACTCTTCATTTATATAAATTATGGACATCTATTTTTTATTTTTTAAAATTCATTGGTGAGATTTGAAGATGATGAGAGAGGATGAGGAGAAAGATAATGAGAGAAACCTGAATCATTTGGTATGAGGAGAGGAGTGAAAATTTTTTGGAGCCGGATTAATAAAAATAAGAGAAGTGTGCTTAAAAGTTTATTTAAATTTTTCTTACTCCTTTATCTTACCCCTTCTTTTTTCCAAAATTTTATAACCACTTCAATTTTTGTAATCTGACTCATGTGTTTCCCTTCTTCCCTCTCCAGATTGCCCAAACCAGACAATCCTAATAGGCTGTTTTTAAAAAAATACAAGAAGTGGAGTTACAATATTTTAATAAAGGAAATATATAATAAAAGAGTAAGAAAATTAATTGAAAACTTTTGAAGAATAATTAATTAAGATCTTCTAACCTACTTCTATAACTTTCTTAAATCCAACTAAAAAAAATAAAATAAAATCCCCCCAGCCCCCACCCCCACCAAAGAGGCCGCAACCATTTCTCTGGCTAACCCTTTGTGTTACTACCGGTGGAAGGAATCTGTGTGTTTACTACGTTACTTGACTTGGACAATGACTTGGAAAAATGGCCTGGAGCCGTTTCCTACTCTGCTTCCTCAAATGTCATGTTAGCAAAACTTGAATATTCTGCAAATGGGACCATGTGCTCTTTTTCTGTCCAACCAAAACAACCAATAACAGAAACTCCCAAGTCTTAATTATTTTTAAAGTGTTCATCATCAAGGTCAACAGATATAACTAAATTATACTACTTCTTTCACCTATTGGTGGAGCAATCACACCAGGCGTTATTCTCTGTACACTGACGTTTATGCGTCTTTATGTAATGTGTGGTTCAATACTTTAAGAACTTGATTGGATATTTGGGGTCAAATGAGGAAAATAAGACAAGTAAAGAGGGAAAAAAGATGCATTTAGAGGATTCAAAACGCGCTTTGTATCGTTTGTGTACACATTCCTTTGAACGTTCAGATTTCAGATTGTCATTTCTTCTCTCTGTTCATATCTTCATTTTCTTCGTTATTTCCATAATTCAGCATCAAAATGGGGCTTTTCTACCTTTCGATTTTTTCCCCTAACAGTTCTTGCAAAAGATTTTTAAGGGTAATCTACAAAAGAGTTTTACCTAGTTCATTTTTTCTTTTAAATGAACATGTGACCTTATAAAATCTTAATATAAAAAAGATGTAAGAGAAAAGAGTATAGGAAAATAAGTTGACAACTTTCAACTTAAATTTTCAATTTTTATGTTGATCCTAAACAATAATATGGGGAAAAAAGAGGTAGCTGAAAATGAGTAAAAATGAATTAATATTACCTATTATCAATCCCAGCTTCCTTGCTGGCCGTCTTTTATCTTTTACCACAACAAAGAGAAGCAGATATGAAAATGAATGATTAGATTGTATCCACACAAAAAAAAAAAACACGACAAAAAAGAAAGAGTTAAATTCACAAATTCTCACATTTCATACTATGTTATGCATGTACCTTTGGAACAATAAAATCCTTCGGTGCTGTTGAGCTGGCATTTGCCTCCCTGAAAACATTGTTCACATTCAGGTGAAACTTGAATTTCAACGGAGAACTCAGAAGCTATGACTTCGAATGGATTCGTAGAGTAAGGCGGCTTATAATAATTCACTGGCAGATGAACCCTGTCACATGCTGCTAAATCCGGAGGAGGAGGAGGATGGTCTTGATCTTGCTCTTGCTTTGGGACGAAGATGGTCTCATGATGACTCTGTGAACATCCTGTATAGCTGAAGAATTGCTCTGGGAGGTTGTAATGGAGGGAAGCATTACATTTGTATATGGTTATAGGTGGGAATATAGGAAAGAAAGCCAAGGTTGGGCTGAGAGGAAGAGAAATATTGCAGCACAAAGCATCACAGTCATCTTTTGCCAAACGCAGCTCTAAATCTGCGTCTCTAACGTACACTATAGCCTTCAAACTGTCTACTTTTGTCACTGGAAATGCCTTTTCCCCAAAGTACACAACTTTTTCAGCCCTGGGGTGTTCATCACAGCCATAAATGGTCAATATTCCACAGTGTTTGTGTTGTGGAGTGGTGAAAGGGAAAGTGAACTCCCCCAGATCTCCACATTTAAAGGAATATGGACACTCTTCTTCAGAAGCAGAAGAGAGAACTAGCACATGGTCAGAAAACAAGAAGAGGAGGAAGAAGGGGAACAAATAAACAGGTAGAACCATTCTTCTCAAACTCTCACTCAGAAAAAGTTCAGTCTAATGAGACTATATATGATTGCATCTAGCTAGCAACAACTTGCTTGAAGGTTTTTCAGTCGAAGTTCTCTGAACGGCATCAGTTGACTTGGCTGAAAGCTCCAAGACCAAGACTAAGAACCTGAATCACGCATCTGTCAATAATTGTATATATGGTCCAAGACATTAAGAAGTTGATTGGTGGTCAAATGAGGAAACAAAGACAAGCAAAAGAAGGAAAAGAAAAAGATGCGTTTCATGTTGAGGAGGAAACTTCATCAAATGGTCATGTGCATCTTTAGATCTATTCTTTAACTCGTGCATTTTCTTGCTTCCATTCATTGAAATATGTTGCTTTTGCAGCTTGCAACACCAGATCTCTAATCACAGTTCCACCACTATATCTACTCTTAATGTTGGCATATAAATGCCTAACACACAATCGATGCTCAACCATGGGAAGAAGTGACTCTAATGTTGGCATTAATCCCTGCAAAAAAATTTTTATGGTTAAATCACATAGATGCATATAGGTAAAACACTTAATTGTTTTGTTAAAGCACATAGATGCATATAGGTAAAACAAAAACAAATGCATATTAAATACCTTCTGTTGGTCAGAAATAAAGACCCATTTTTGTGTTCTTCCTATATCATTAAGAATATGATCAAGAAACCATGTCCATGAATCTTGATTTTCACCTTCAACTACAGCTACTGCTAAAGGAAAATATTGCTCATTTGGATCACGTCCCACTGCCACTAGCAATATATCACCATAAGGACCCTTCAAAAAGCATCCATCTAAGCCAATGATTGGTCTACATGCTGCTAAAAATCCTATCTTGATAGCATCCAAACAAAGATATAATCTTTTGTTCTTCAAAACAGTTTTATAAAATAGTTTTTAGAAATAAGTTTTAAAAATAAAAAAACAAAAATCTGTTTGGATAGTTGTTTCTAAAAAAATCCATTTTTTGAATTGATTTGAAGGCAGGGCGTTGGTGATGACATGATGGTGATCATTATTAATAATATAGTGTAAATAATGAGTAAAGGATATCCTCAAAAATAAAAAATTAAAAAACAAAAACAAGAAAACAACTTAAAATTGATTTTGTTTTTTTAGTTTTTTAAAACATTTTTTTCCTAGTTTTTAAAAACAATTTGATAAAAACAGCTCAAGTTTTCTGTTTTTAAAAATAGTTAAAAAAAAAACTATTCCTAAAATAAGTAATCAAACAGGCCCAATGTCGGGCATTTTTGCTTACCTCAACTATAAACAAAGAAAGGAGCTACATTCTCTGGGTACTATTCAATGCCCTCAGAGATTGGAAGATCATGGCTTTGAATTTGATTCCGCCGTCATCGCAGTCAAGAAAGGAGCTATATTCTCCGGTTACTCCTCTTCTTATCTTCATGAGGGCAACAATGAATCTTTTTTGAAGTCTCCCAAATTAGTAACTTATTTTTCTTCGCTTCTGCCTCTTATAGCCCTCTCACTACTCATTTGCTCCTTAATTTTGGATACCAACATTGAACTTCTTACTTTGTTTAAAAAAAAAAAAAATCAGAAGCTGCAGAAATGGAATTAAATTTGGAGGAATCTTTATCCACCAATGCTGGAATCGCGCATGTGGCAACTCATGGAGAGCCTTCTCAAAGGAATAGTTATCCTCAGAGCTCTGGAGCTGGAGCTGAATTTTTGGTTGTTCCCAATGGGGTTGTTACTAATTATGAGGTGTGACCAAGATTTCATTTCTCATCTGCTCTGTTTCGTGATTGTTTGACCTCTCTATGGCTTCCTATCTCTCTTTTTATTTCTGTAATGAGCATGGTAATATGTGGGAATTTATTTGCATGTACATTAATGCACATAAGCAAGCTAATTATCCTGTTTTATATGTTACTGCAAACTCATTTAATTTAACATAGTTTCGATAACCTGTTTTATATATTTCTGTAAGCTCATTTTATTCAATATTGACATTTTGCTTCAGAATGAAATTCCTTGCTCACAACAAAATCAAGATTCACATCATTCCATCCCCCCTCCCCCTTCATTTTTCTGGATGCTGTTGTTAAGCCTCATTATAGTTGGTTATATGTTCAGGTTTTGATGGAAACATTGATCCAGCATGGGTTCACATTTGAGTATGAAACTCACACAGAAGTCATTCCAAAACATGCAAAGCTAGTTTTCCATAAAGCAAATGATGCAGTAGGTAAATTTTATCGGTAAAGGTGCTTTTGATTTATACTCCCTCGAGTCCTTAATGTATAACCTATTTAGAAAATTTATTTTGTTCCTAAATATAACATATATTTTTCATATTTGTTAAGATATGCTCCCTCCGGTTCATATTATAAAGGCTCGTTGACTTTTTTAGAGAATCTTAAAAAAATCTTAAGATAGCTAATTACATTATTTAATTATATCATATATTGTGTTTTATTACATTATATATTGGTTCATAAGTTAAACAACATAATTTGAAGAA
>JBAGKO010000002.1:9633511-9643730 GCA_037177275.1 Acacia concinna | reverse complement strand
TCATCAGAAGGTTTAAAGCTAATGGAGAATTCAGAATCTATGAATGTGAATGGATTAGGAGAGAAAGCCAACATATTCACTGGAAGCTGAACCCTGGGACATGCAGCTAAAGACGGAGGATCATCTTGATCTTGTTGAGATCGGAAGAAGATGGTCTGGTGATTAGTCTTAGCACATCCTGTATAGTTCAAGAACTGCTGTGGAAGTGAGTAATTGAGGGAACTATTACATTTGTGCATGGTTATGGTTTGGAATATATGGAAGGAGCCCAAGGGTGAGGGGGGAGGAAGAGTAATATTGCAGCAAAAGGCTTCACAGCCATCATTTTTCACTAAACGCTTCTGTAAATCTGTGTCTCTAACCATGATAGAATTCATGGGAAACTCTGGTCTCCTCGTCACTTGAAACGTCTTGTTTCCTAGTTTCACAGTTTTTTGACCGTTGGGGTGTTCACAGCCATGAATCGGAAACATTCCACAGTCTATATGTTGTGTTGTGGTGAAAGGGAATGAGAGGTTGCCCAGATAGCCACAGTCAAAGAACGGTGGGCACTCCCCAGAAGAAAGAGCAAACTCATGATGATCAGCCAACAAGAACAAGAAGAATATGAACAAATGAACAGGTAGAACCATTCTTCTGAAATTCCTCCTCTCACTGGTAGAGAACGAGTTTAGTCTATATTATGAGATGAGAGGTTGAAAGACACGACAGAACATAAGTGGAGTTAACGAGTGTTCAAAGTTTCTTCTACCCGGAACACACGACAGGACCCAAGCTCTTTAACACGGCGGTTGACTTGACTAAAAGACAGAGACCAAAAACAAATGAGACACATGTCCTTTAGTTCTTCTACAAGGGCCGTGGGTTTTAGTTTTTTCATAAATGTTTTTATAACTTTCATCCTTCAAGGTAAATACTGCTTCCATGTCAAATTATAATACTAAATATCATAATTCAAAGTAACGGTTAATAATAATAAATGTGTAAAAGTTGTTAACTTTTTTTGGATTAAAATATTATTATTTATGAGAAGATGGCAAATATAATGAGAATATGTAAATTATTATAATAAAGAAAATTGCAAAAAAAAAAGATAATAATATATATGGTAGAATTAAGAGTAATATAATAATTGAATGAGAGAGAGATTGTGGTGAAGAGAGGAAATGATTAGTTTTTAGCTTGTCGGGCTAAAGAATACCTTGCGAAAGCCACAAAAAAAAAAAGAGAGGACTTTTTCTTTGTTTGTAAATGAGCTCTAAGACATAGAGAATATTCTTCCCATCATTATTTATAAGTCAAATTATTAAATTTTTCATGTGAATGTATTACTATGGTCCTTATTATAATGACTTAATGAGTATTAAAAAATGCTAATGATACATTTTCCCTAACATATTCAACTAGGATAAAATTAAAAAAAAATAGTTATCGATGATTTTCAATTTCAACTAATATATAAGACTAAAACTTGTTTACCAACTTAAATAATAATTAGTAGAATTTTCTCATTCATTTATTATAATGTAGACTTTGTTTTTATAGAGTACTCTCTCTCTCTCTCATCCATATTATAAGACACTGATTAATAAGTACTCTTATTTAATATGTATGAATTAGTTAATGTAGACTTTGTTTTAAGGTTATCCTTCTTATAGAGTTCAAGAAGCATTAACTTTTTTTTTTTTTATGTATACTCTTATTTAATACTCCTCCAGCCCTATATATAGAACACTTCTAACATTTCTCGTACAAACTAAGAAAAACCTTAAATCTCATTAACTCTATTATGAAATTCAACAATTTTTCAACTATACCCCTATTTAATATATATATATATATATATACACACCAAATGAAAATAAAGTCCACGAAATAATAAATGAAAGATAAAATTGTACCTTCACATTAAAATTTTAATGAAGTGCCTTATAAATAGGACAAAAAAAATCTTCTCTCTATATATAGGACCAAAGGAGTAAGGGCAGAGAGAAAGAATAATAAGAAACTTGAGTTTGGAGTTTAATGTAGTTAATCATGATAAGGTTTAAAAATTACTTAAATTTTATGACAAATTAAATGAATGTAATTGTTTTTATTGATATGTATGAATTAGTTAGAATCAACTTATAATAAGGATCAGAAAAAATATAGTGTATACATAAGGTAAAAATAGAAAGTTGTTAAAAGTTTAAGATAAAATTAACTAGATTTAAAAGTTTTCTTAATTGTGGTAAAACATGGGGGAAGATATGATTAGGAAAAAATGATTAATAGGGTTAGAAAAGGAAAAAATGGTTTAAATTTTAAGATAGAAAAAGATTATCTATATTAAAGACCGGCCAAGAAAAATAAAGTTGCTTATAAATATTATCTACTATATAAGATTACTTTTTTTAAGCAACGCCTATATAACTGGGTAGCACAATATTATAGTATATCATACACAGCCGAATTATCAACAGTACCAGTGATTTTGTAAACCAAAAAAAAAAAACAGTACCAATGTAAAAACTAATATAAGGTGTGAAAAGGATATACACACATAGGGATTGTAAATGAAAAATATAAAACACAGGAAAAAGCATAAAAAGAAAATACAAAATATGAAAATGTGAAGAAGTAAAAAAAAAAAAAAAAAACCACATGGCCTGTTTGCTCAAAGCATTCTTAAGCGGTGGGCCTTGCTGCAAAACAAAATAATTTAGGCTGTTTGGTAGAAACTTTAAAAAAGTAAGTTATTTATTTGTTAAAAAATTTGCTTATTTCTATGAATAAAAAAAAGTTATTTATTTTTATAAGTCATTTTTTTTATTCTCAATCCAAACATAAATAATTTATTTTATTTTCAATAAGTCACTTTTTCTACCCTCAATCCAAATACAACTAACTTTCATAAATTATTTATTTTTATAAATTCTTTATCATAAATCACTTATAAAAATAAATTATTTCTAATATATCACGGCTAAACTGGCCGGACAACTTTTTGTTTCTCTGCCGACGTAAAGTGGGGGAAGGAAGACGACTCAACGATTGAGAAAACGTGTTGGGGGGAGCCCAAAAAACAAAAAAAAAAAAAAAAGCAAAAAGAGAAAGCGTGTCGGGAACGTGGAACACATTACAACTTTTGAAAAAGTTCATTTGTTATGGGTATCTCACCCACATTAATTAAAACTTTATGTTGCCTCGTCCACATGCCAATAATTAAAAGGGGCCGCTTTTGTTCTTATTTTGGAAATGAATGATACTTTTGATTAAAAAAAATTATAATGGTTAATATTAATTAAAAATAATAAATATATTAAGAAAATATGATACATGCTTTGTTAATGAGAAATAACAAAAAAAAAATGAGAGAAAATAAATAGACATAAGAGATAATGAGTAAAAAATATAAGAGAAAATAGATAATAAATGATTAAATGAAAGAAAATTAATAGTGACTTGAGAGATAATTAATATAAATGTATTTATTTAGCAGAAAATAATGTAATTTAAATTTTGAAAATTAAAACTGTTTAATAGTTATTTATATTAATGACTAAACTTAAAAGAGAGAAAGTTGTTTATATTAAGAATCAAGTTTAAGAGAGAAATACTTATGTCTTTAATTTTAAAATTAAATGCATTTATGTATTTAAACGAGCAGGTCCGTACCGCCCATTTATATATATATATATATTATCACTACAGTCCCTCCCTCTCACTGTCACAAACACGATAGACTATAGTTAGATTCATTCCATTTTCAGTTTTTCACTTCCTCTCCTCTCAAAAACCAAGCCATCCCATCTCTTTCCTCTCCTCTCAAAAAGGTATTTTGTTATTGTTTAAATTAATTTCAGAACTTTGAAAAATATTATGTTGTTACTTAAAATATTTATGACTCTTATGTGATGCAGTGATGCTGTTAATCAAATTAAAATGTAGATTGTTTTATGGGTATTGTGTTTATTAAAAGTGTACTATTGCAAAAATTAAAATGCATGGACATCAAATTGGTATAACAATGAATCTTTTTTTAAAAAAATATTATATGTTAATTTATTTAGCCCCTTGTATAAATGGGCTGCCTCAAATTCTATACAGATATAGACTAACCCGTACCTATTTAAAAATAAATAGACGAATAGATGATTGACTTTTAGGTTAACCCAGTCCACTCATTACTCAACCTTAACCCCATATTTGGATTGAAAGAAAATTAGGGAGAAAAAAAATTAGGAAAAAAAACTTACAAATATATAGTAAGTTTTTTCTTTAATATTTATGGAAGTTTTTAAACCTAATATTCATTTTTCTCCCACTTTCTCTCCATCCAAACGCATGGGAAGACTTTAAACTGATGTGTGTCTTACTTAAGCCTTGTGTCTAATATGTGACATATGTTAGCCAAGGTAACACGTACTCCTAGATGGCCAAAAAATAATTTAATACAAATCAATTGAAAAAGTACTTTTTTAAAACAGAGAAATTGTGCCCAGAAGGAAAATCATTTTACTTATCCCTTTACGGGTAGAAATTTACCCTTATGTTTTTTAAACATGTAAATTTTATGTCTCATTTTCTCCCTTATTATTATTATTTTTTTGTTTTGTAATGTATAATTTAATTATACATATGAATTTTTCCCTTAACTGTATATGGATATGATGACCAGTATATTATAATCATCCTAAAAAAATTATGATGATCCAATATGACAAATTTACATTTTTTTTTTCCTGAAACAAAAACATCAATTATCAAAATCAACCACTCGCATTTGGGGTGGAAGATTCACTTGTCCATTTATCAGTTACAGTATTGGGCGAAGAAAGAAGTGGATTAATCTTCTTCAATAAACCAACCTCTTCCTTCTCCGGCGACATTGACGGTGGCGGTGGCTTATCACCACCTTCAACATTCTCAACCTCATCATCCCCTTTACCACTCTGTATCTTCTTGAGAGCTTCCAAAACCTCTTCCATGGAAGGCCTCAAATCCTTATCTCTCTGTAAACACTGAAATGCCAATTCCCCAACCGAAACCACCATCCTCTTCACTTCACCATCCTTCTGAATCCCCAGACATGGATCCACTAGCTCCATAAACGCACTCTCCTGAATCTTCTTCATCGCCAAACTTGACAAGTTCACTTCATCCTTACTCCTACTTATATCCACTGCAGGCTTAGAAGATATCAGCTCAATCAACACAACCCCAAAACTATACACATCACTCTTACTCGTGAGTTGGTAGCATTGGTAGTATTCTGGATCCACGTAACCCGGTGTTCCTTGTGGGGCTGTGGAAACATGTGACACATCATTGGAGAACAATCTAGAAAGTCCAAAGTCAGCAACTTTAACATTAAAATTGTTGTCAACGAGGATGTTGCTAGTCTTTACATCGCGGTGGATGATGTCTGAAGCATGAAGGTAGACCAATGCACTCGAGGTTTCTATGGCGATTTTGAGACGAATAGGCCATGATAGTGGCACAAATGTTGATGAGCTGTTATTATCACCTTCGAGGTGACTAGCTACGGTGCCATTTGAGATATATTCATAGACCAGAAGGAGATCTTGGCTTTTGCGTGAAGTGCAGCCATATAAAGACACGAGATTTTTGTGGCGTAGGCGTGCCAGTATCTTCACTTCATTTCTGAATTGTTCTACTCTTCTGAAGTTGTGTTCATAAAGATGTTTCACTGCAACTTCTCGTCCATCTCCAAGTTTCCCTACTTATGGAAGTTCATGTTAAAAACACATTATTTACCTCTAATACCAATTGATGGGTGCCTAAGTGTGATGGACAATCCTGCCCCAGAAGCTTAGATCTTGAGGTGGGAGAGCCAACCCGCTTAAATACACTATTAAACATCCCATAATAATATAAGCAGGTCAGAGAATAGCTTACCGTAGTAAACAATTCCGAAGCCGCCATCTCCAAGTACTCTGGCTTGATCAAAGTTGTTTGTTGCTTCCCGAAGCTGTTTGTAAGAAAACAGAGGAACACCTAAGTAGATATTGCCATTTTCTGGGTCTGAAATTGAGTAGTCAGTAGAATAAGAGTTTCCAGGTTCGAATTGATCATCGTCATAAGAACCATGTTTTCGCCGGTAACACCATCGTCTAATGAGCCACGCAATCATCAGAATGGCTGGAAGCCCAATACCTAACCCTGTAGCAGCAGGGAATCTCCATCTTTAACATGTGACACAATTTTACTTTGCAAGTATCACAGTTGTGGGCTTTTTTATTAAATTAAAGCAACCAATGAATGAAGAACACGTAATCATATTACCTATTCCTAGTCCCAGCTTCAGACTCCTATCCCCTGCAGCGGAAGCTAAAAAAAGAAAGCAGCTTTTAGAGTTAGCAACGAAGTCTAAAGCAAAAGACAATAATGAGAAGCATGTTCAGCTTTACTGGAAGAAAAAGTAAAATCTCAGACTTGGTTTTACCCACAAGGAAAGTCACTTGAATAATTCAAAGACAATCTAGAGCCATGCCAGCTTAATATATCAAGATTTTATAGAACGAAGCACACTAAGCACAAGAGCTAAGATATAATCTATTTGGACTAGAATAACCATGGACCAAACAACTCGTTAGATTGTACCTCCATCACAGTTAAAGATTCCGTTGGGATCAAGTTGACAACTGCCTGCTCTGTTATAGAGACATTCACTACAATCGTCGGATAATCGTACTTGAAGATAGAGCAAGGAAGTTATAAAAGTGAAAGGATCACGGTTATCAGGGAGGTCTTTAAGAGGAAAATGAATAACAGAACATGAAGATAATAAGCTACCGCTCTTATTCCCCTCAGGCTTTGCAAAACCGTAAATGATATCAGAATCAGCACAGGTAAAATTGAATAAAAAAGCATTTGTTCGATCTAGAGAATTCGAACGGTTGCATCTAAAGAAAGATCCGATGTTATTGATCTTGAAAGAAGCCAAAGTAGGAGGAGGGAAGGCAAGAGGAAGTGTGTAATTACTATTAAAGGCCTCACAGCTTCTGTTTCTTAACCGCTTTTCGAGATCCGAGTCTCTGATAAGAATGGTAGATTCAGAAGAAGAAACAGAATTATTACTGCTACTTACAGCCACCAAGGTTGTTCCTTTGTTGCTTAACAAAGTCTTAAAAACACTAGAATTATCACAACCTTGGATTACAAATAAGCCACAATCTGTGTGTTCAGGGGTGGTCCAAGGAAACTGGATCTTTCCTAGGTATCCACAGTCAAATGAGGTTGGACACTTCGATCCTACCGGAAGAAGCCATGAAAGCAAGATGAGACTAGAGATAAAAAATGAAGCCATCCTCAAATGAACTCAGAAGAAGAATCGGATTCATTAAGCCTTATAAACTAAGGAGGCAAAGGTTTTGCCTTTAAACTTTGTAGGGTCAATGGTGTCCGCTTTTGATGAAAGTAAAAGAATAAAGATCGTGTTATATCAGAATAAAGTGGAAGGTAAAAGCAACTTCAAGATTAGACCGCTAGCAGGAAGAAAGACTTGACTCTTGAAAATCAATACATTCTGTTTTCTATAATTTTAATCTGTGTCTTTATAATGAGTTTCGTTGTATCTGTGGATTCTTTAAAACAAAAGAAGATTGAGCCTTCAGGGAAAAAGATGGGTGGTTGATATAAAATGGTGGGAAAGAAACAGAAAAAAGAACAAAAGTAGAAACAGTGAACAAATAGTTCTGGAAATGATAAAAAAAGGCAATTTTCTGATAATAAAAAAACATTAAATAGATGGTAACTACTACACCAACTAATATTGCACATTGACATCAGAAGTATACCTTCTCTGAATATAATAAAATATGCAAGTAGTTGGGTATGAAAAATCATCAGGCCCATCAAAGAGTATTATGGGCTTATGACATACATAAAATTAATTATTTGTGTTGCTACCAAACACGGTTTTTTTTTTTAAAGCACAAATGGTAAATTGCAACCATTTGAATGAGCAAAATCGAACGAAACTTCTCACAAATAGGGAGAAATTGATGTCACTAAGCGACACAGTCATTGGTATCAAAAATTAAATTTTGATCTCTCTTCCCTATATTATATGCTTTGAATATTTTGCTAGAATATGTTTAAAGTTCTTAACTTATTTTTGGACACGACTTAACTAGTAAAAATATCAACTTGCCAAATATTGCAATTTTTGTCCTCATTTGTTGTTGATATACAGTAGCATTATGTAATCCATCCATGTAAACGATGTCTTCAAATGGGATAAGATTTGTTGTATAATATTTATATTTACTTAAATTTTCAATTCAATTGAAAAGTTAATTTATTACAAATGAATGATGGAGAAATTTTGAAATATCTATTTCTATTGGTTTTTTAATTAGTATACCTAAGTAACATTAGATCTTAAAATATTCAGCATAAACTAGATGTCCCTGTCTGTGTTTTATCATATTATTCTTTTATAGCAACGTCACATACATTATTGCCACAGGAAATTAAATTATGTTAATTGTATTTATCTCTGCAATTATCATGCCTTGCTCTTAATTGAACCAGAAATACATGGTTGACTACTTTGTATTCTGGATGCGTACTAATATATAAAAATAGTTATCTAATTTCGACTAAATATATTTTTCCTTTCTAAAATAAAAATGCCACTTCTTTTTCTTTTTCTTTTTTTGGGGAGGAAACATAAGTTTGAAGAGTCAAACAACTAGATAAATTAACAAAAAAAAAAAAGAGTGGTAAACACATCTCTGTGTCAATATCTCCCATCTTGAAACAAGTGACCAATATTATAGAGCTCAAAACTAGATAAATTCCCCAAAAAAAAAAACGAAGTGGTAAACGCCTCTTTCTTTCTATGGAAATTTCAACCAAAAAAAAAATTGTAGCTCTTGGAATTTTTGTTTTTGCATTTTAGTGTCATAATTTTATTTATTTAAATTTTCTAACTTATTTTATTTACTCTTTCCATAATTATCTCTCTTACTCAATAATTAAAAAAATAATGAAGATGAGATTATAATTCAAAAATAATTATTAATACTGCCCAAAATTTTAAAATAATAAATAAAAATAAAAATTATCTTCGAATATTATAATTAAAGAAGAAACTGAGAGAATAAGTTCAATTATTTTGAAATTTTAATGAAATATCATCAATATCATTCAATTCCCTTTTTCTTTTTCTTTTTCTAAACCATTTCGATTAGTTAGTTATTTTTGCTATTCTTACATATTTTCTCCTATTATACTCATTATTATTAACCAATCCTTTTTGCACAATGACGTTTAGCTTCCTTCAATAATGTTAATCTCCTAAAAATCAAGCGTTGTCTTTACATTCTTTGGTCCCTTATCATGAGGCAAGCCCATACTATATGTCACATTTGAAATGTCAAAACCTTAGGCCTCAACAACCAATGGCCATCAAAGATCAAAACTATTCATAGAAAACACATTCACGTTGCAATTGCATAATCACTAAACACCGTCAAAGTCAAAGGCAAGCTCAAGAAAATCTAAGGAAAATGCACCTTTTGTTTTATGGAAAAATTATTGAAAACTTCTCCATTGTGAAATTATTGGTCAAAGCTAACTAAAATTTATTCGGAAACTCCACCCAAGGAAAACCTATCTTTAGCAACTCTTTCTATGTAAAACAACAAAGTCTAGTAAGCTTTATCCTATTAGATAGGTTCGGCTATATAGATAACATAATGCTATTAAATTTAATAAAAAATCAAAGATCTAAATAAATTATTAACTAAGAGGTCTCACTCAATAATATCATTTGGTGTTCTCTTTGGTGTTCCTCTACCCTTTTTTACTGAGTTTGAAATAACTTGATCTACTCTCATCACTGGCGCATCCAATAACCTTTTTTTTTTTTGTATTCAAATCACTTTAAACGATTTTCATTTTAGTTACATACAAATTATTATTTTTAATATAATCATATAACTGAGTCAAATTTAAGCATTGTCACTTGGATCCAATTAGAGGTAACTTTATCCCAAAAGTATTTCTTACATTCACAAATACTCAAACTCAAGATCCCAATTTAAGTAGCTAAAGCATCTTCAACTTTGACCAACACCTATTAAAGATATATTACCCACTCCATCTTTAACTATACACAAAATATAAGTTTTGTACATAATTGAGGAAAAATTAAACCCATTAAAGATGAGTTGCACATGTTCAAATACTTGTTATATACAAG
>JBAGKO010000002.1:9615669-9626811 GCA_037177275.1 Acacia concinna | reverse complement strand
CCGGTTACTCAGTTGCCACAACAAGCACTCAATAGGCCTTTGGCCCAACTCATAAATCTCTTCAACTCAACCGTTTGACACGAGTGTCAACATTGTATGAAGTGCCCCGGTTACTAAGTGGAGTCTAGAGATGTCAACAGAGTTGTCTTTATTCATCTCTCTCTTTTTTTATGGCATTTTAATTATGAACATGGCAATAGCAAATTTTTTTTTCCAATAAAGTTTTCAAGCACAACTAGTAAGTTAGATACTATGGAAATTGAAAACTACATACACACTTCGTAACTTGTCAAGGTGGTTAATTAAGAAAGTGTAGGCTCAAAGGGTTTTAAACAAAAGGATAATTTAAATGCTTGTGTTTTGGGTAAATAGGGTGTGAAAACAAATGCCTCTATCATATTTCAAAGCATAAACACACATGCAATTTTGACCAAGAGTCAAAACAAGTTATAGAGGATGAAAACTACTGAATATACACTCAAATTTGTGGGGTATTTTCTTCCAACAAGTTTTTTATCTCCTATGTTCATACACCTAGTTCCAATCGACAAGAATTGATCACAACCATTAGGTTACTTATCACACAAGTCTGACCACAGGGTGAAGACCAAAAAGACCAAAAGAAACACTCATGAACATTTTGGAATCCCTAAAGTACTCAAAATCTTAGGGGATCCTTGCCTAAGTCTAGAACTACAAAACTCAAGGGTGGTATGGTTTTCAAAAGAAAATGGGGTATAAAATTTGAAAATGTGCATATGTAGCTTTAAAATAAGTCCTTTCATGAAAAAAAAATTTAAGTCGTGACTTAGAGAGTACCCAGGTCGCGACTGCAAATATGTGAGAGCAGCTTGGCAAGAAAGGGATAAAGTCATGACTACATATATATGAGGTTGCGACTTGATTTGACAGAAAGCTCCTCTGCTTCTCTGCCAGTCCAGGTCGTGACTTGGATTGGCACAAGCCACATTGCACGTGTTTTTCAAGACTTTTGCAAAACTTTTCTAAAAACAATGTCAACATACTCAATGCTAATCCAATGTATAGCAATTCACAATCCCAAAATCAATTCAAAACAAGTAAAATGATGGTGAAAGATTGGATTTTGGAAAATTTTTGCCATTTATGAAATGAAAACTTTTTAATATTGTAACACAAATTCTTAGAGCCCAAAATTAAACATATAAAACCCTCCCCCACACTTAAATCACACAATGTCCTCATTGTGGGGCAAGAGCAAATGCCATTCATACCAACCAAACATCCATTGATAATAAGTAGAGATTTCAAACAACAATCAGGGAATACTAAAGAAAAACATAAAAGAAAACTTAAACAAAGTTAAAACAGAAATAAAGGAAAAATAAAACAAGAGCATTGATTTCTTATTCTTCCCACTAGAAGGCTTCTACTTTTTCTACTGGTATATGTACCTCCCCTACACTTATCTTCCTCAATCAACAGTCAAGCTTAAAAAAATCATAGAAATAAGGAAGAAAAATAAGTAAGAAAAGAGACAACCTTAGAACGAAATCGCTTGAAAGCTTTGTAGCAGAAATTTTCATCCCGAAAGCGGAACATGTGATGATCCAAGCCACATGTGACAATGAAACCATATGATTTTGGTGACTGCTCAGGATCAAAAGGTATGGCTTCCAGTATGAATGGAATATTATGGTATGCTTGAAGCCTTGATTCTCCTTTTTGCTGCAACAAATTGTGAAAACAGGGTAAACCACATTCTACAACAGTCATGAAAGCATATGACAATAAATTGGAAATATTAACATTGACATAATGCTTATTCTCTAAAACAAGAGGCATATGACATTTAATTCCATAAGACTTCACCTCAAGTGCAACTAAACTTTTAGCACAATCAATACTAAGGTCATCATTGCCTATATTAGGAGGCAAATCACATGACAAAGACTCTGTAATGCATGGAATGACATGTAGTACCAATTCAGCATAAGTATGAGATAAATCATCATGCAAACATGAGTCACTAGTAAACATTTGTTTAACAGAAACCTCAATTAACAATTTAGAACAAGTATCTGAAACATCAAGAGTGTGTGAATAATCATGCATGGATATCAAGGTAGGTTTCATGTGCGTCACATGCAAACATAGGACTATCAACATCATGCAAAGGTAAAGCTGAGTATGATTCCAAGAGGGAATCATCACCCTTCGACATAATCTCTACACTAGACACATGATTATCCAAGACAAGTGGGTCAGATTGAGAAGGGTGATCTACATTAAGCCTAAGTTGACAAAGAGATTCAACTATGATTTCTTCATCTACGCCCTCCTCACTTGCATTAAAATCTAAGGCAGGAGCTATAGTATGCTCCATTTCAATAAGAAGAGGTTCCACCTCATTGGAAACAACATGAAGCTTGCCACTAATAGTAGTAGCACTATGGGTACAAGGTTTTTTGGATTCACCTACCACCCCACTTTGAATATTAGATAAGATAACATTAGACACACAAGGTATAGCAGCAGGTGTAAGACTTGAACATTTAGCAATATTGGGAGGAATACTAATTCCACTCTTAGCTTGCATGTCATTAACCACATTGGCCAGTTGGGTTAAATGACTTGCGATAGCTAAGTTCTGTAGGGTAAACTCTTCAAGCTTCTTGTGCACATCTGATTCGTCCTTTTGCACCTCTTGCAAGATGCTAGTGACATATATAAACCTTTCGTCACTCTCCTTTATCCGCCCATCTATATTGGTCATTTAAGCAGTCATGCTCTTCAAGAGTTGAGACATATCATCCCCTCGTAGCGGTTGTTGAGATATCATGGTGCTCTGTGGGGTTGGTACTGGCGTTCTTGAAGGATTTGGAGGATGAGGTACTTCACAATTACCTATCTAAAATGACTCATCTAAAATCCTAAGGGTAGGCACACTTGGAAGGTTTCTAACATTCTCAATATTCTTAATTGACATTTTGTGTCTCATAAATTCTTTTTTTTTTTCAATTTTACTCTTATTTAATATCAATATATTAATGCTTGTGTTGACAATAAAATAACATTCCTTAAGAGAGAAAAGGGGGTGGAGATAGAGAGTGGTGGACTTTAATAAAAGTATTATCTCTCTTATTTTATATTTCATCAATAATAAAAGTATTTTAATAAAAAACAAAAATTCTGACATACCTATTTCTTAACCGCCACTTTAAACTAAAAAATTTGGTTAAACTTTTTTTTTTTTATAATTTGGGCTGGAGGGAGTACTATGTTTGTCTTTCTTACTTGTCCCATTATAAATAAGGGCATGCTTGGATAAAAAAAAGTTTATATCCTAATTATTTATTATGTTTTAACCAATTTTAATTGTTTTCTTTAATAGTCTAATTTGATTACTAGGCTTTTATTAAAAAAAAAAAGATTGAAGGATCAGTAACTACCAAATAACAACAACAACAACTAGAACAATGATAACTAACTTCAATTTATTGAAGCCAATAGGGTCATTTAAAAAACAACTTCAAAGTTTTTAGACATTTTTATTGGTTGTCCTTTTTTATTATTACATTTATTTACGTCACATAAAGTTTTTAACTTTGACCATCACTTAAGTTTAGAACTGTGTATATATTTATGTACTTTTTTGGGCAAATTATATATGTATATATACTCACAAATACATACACCGTATGTTTTAATTTAAAGGGGCAATTAGTAACAATATAATGTTTACAAACCGGGTTCAACCCGTGACCATACTGTTATTGATCGAATGAACAACATATGACATAAGAAAAATCAAATGAGAACATGACATCAATATATATTTATATAATATATAAAGATATCGGAAATCAAAGAGGCTAATAAAAATGTCATCAGGGTATTACTCTTGAGTGGCATAAATGGAAGATTAACTACCGAACTGCCAAACGGAAAACATGTTCCCATTTCCAAGAGAGAAACCAACAAAAAAGAAAGAAAGGAAGCAACAAACACACCTCGTTTGCGAATAAAAACATCAAACCAATGCCCTAGAACGACAAATTAAACGAAAGCATAAAGATAGATAGATAATATTGTTTCATGTGAAAACGCTGAGAAACTCTGAGGTTGGAAATGCAGCAAGAAGGAACGCCAAAGTCACTGCCAATACATCGGCAAAGAGAGGTAATTGAAGTGTGCTTCCAGCCGAACCTGGTCTCGTCGAGTTGCTAGAGTTTGTTGCGGTGGTGATGTCGTTGGCTCCGTGGGCTGTAGCCGTAGCCGCTGATGAAGAATTAGTGGTCTTGAATATTGCTGCATCTGGCGAGTCAGCAGGTAGGCCCAGAAGTTCTAGTCATGTATACACACAAACAATCAATAAAATATTGTAGTAATATATAAAAAAGAATAAAATATACGAAGTTAGTTAATGATACTTATTTAGAATATTGTTATATTTATTTATTGTTAATGCATTGAGTGTCAATAGAAATGGTTTGAGAAAAAAATGATAATTATTTACAGATAAGATGAAGAGAAAATTCTAGAAAAATACCTTCCTAAATTCAAAAATCCCAAAAGGGATATTAACATTTTAAAAAGACACTAAGGTACTATGAACTAAATTGGTTTTTTTTAAATTCATTGACATGAATAGTGACCATCACGAAGTAGTGAAAACCAAAAACCATTACTCTTCTTGTGAATCTCATTACTCAAATAGCGAAAATCCAACACCGTTCACGTTATGGGTAGATTCCTCTCTCTCCTCTGTCATATGAACAGTGTTAGTGTCAGATGAATAATGCTGACAAAGAGGGGAGAAAGAAAGTGATAAGCATGAACTTGCTAAACCATTATTCAACTTACAAAAATCATTACTCAAATAGTAAAAATCTACTACTGTTTATATCAATGAATTTTGAGGGGAGAGAGTGATTAACACGGACTAGCGAAATCTATTACTCTTCTTGTGAAAACTATTATTCAACTTGCGAAATCTAATAGTTCACGTTAGTGAATTTAAAAAACTCAATTTGATCCATGATACCTTGGTGTCTTTTTAAAATGTTAACATTCTTTTTGGGGTTGTTGAATTTAGAGAGGTATTTTTTTTGAAATTGTCCCTAAAATGAATTAGGGTATTATATTTTAAACTGCTACTCCTCTTAAAATATCCTTAAGGAGTAAGGACCGCATTAAATATGGAAGATAAAATGTTGGGAAAAAAATATGGAAGATAGAAAGAGCGGAAAAAACTATGAAATTAATCAGGGTAATTTGAGAAGAAATAATAAATAAGGAAGAATTTAATCGAAAATAAAATAAAATAAATGAGGAATAAAAAAATATTAAGATTCTATATTCAGTGTCAAAATATGGGCATTAAATATGGAGCCTTTTTCTTAATCAACTTGTGCTGAGTCTGTATCAATAAAAAATGCAATCTACATTTTATCCTCAACTAATTATTATAATATATACATCCTCTTTCATCATTTTTTTTATTACTCCCTCCTACTCATTTATAAATAAGGGCATTTAAATAAAAAACAAATTTCCTTAATAATTATTACATTAACTGTTAATTTAAAATTTCGGGATTTAGTTGAGAACTCTTGTATTATAAGCACATGGGGAGTATTTAGGATAGAAACGAGCAATCATTATGAACATGCGAAAAAAAAATCTCAAATCTAAAGAACAATTTTCAAAAACAAAACAAGTGAGGTCAAGAATAATCTCAGATGTTTTTTTTATAAAAAAAAACAAACACAATAAGATTAAAGAATGGGATAAGATCTGAGTCTAACAGCTGTTTGAGTGACACCGACTATTATATCGATAAAACAAATATCTGTGAATTCAATAAGATCTTATTTTGTAAAAAAAAAAAATCAAAGAAATTGATGTAGGAACAATGAGGACTGACTACTTACTTGGACAATTAGAGACGTTAGCCTTCAATTTACAAGCAGAAGGAAGCTGAAGCAACCTCTCTTCCTTAATCCCCAAGGTTTTGCTCTCTCCATTTCCTTTATGTGTTTGCTGAATTATGTAACACATGCACTCCGGGCTACTCTCCTTTATGCTCGCCGCCGCGTCACAGCAGTCCTTCGTCGGCACTGCAGCCTGCCCCTGCGCGAAGCTTAGGCACGGTATCACCTTCTGAACAACCTGGCCGCACTTGTTTGCCAAATCATCGGCGGCTCCGACCACCGACCCACCCAGCAAAATGAGGCTCAAACTCACGATCAAGCACAAGCTTTGGTGCTCCATTGTCATTACACTTAGCTCCGTCAATGTTGTGAATCACAAAGAAATTAGAGAGAAAAGTTAGAAAACCAAAAATATAAAAAGACACAAAGGTGTGGAAAAAGAAAGAAGGTGTGAGGTATTTAATGTGGTGTTGTTCGGTTCGGTATGGGAGATTTGAACGGTAGAGCTAATAAGTTAGAGAGAGAGAGAGAGAGAGAGAGAGAGACGGACGGTTGGGTTGTTTGTGCATGGAGAGTTGAGTAAATGCACAGATTAGTGTGTGCACTGGGATTGTCTGAGTGAGCATTTTATAAGAGCAAGAAGTTTAGATTATATTGGGTCGTTTTTATAAGATCATAATTGGGGCTATCGAAATGAAAATTTGATGTTTTTTTTTACCATTTTCCTCAATATTAATTATATTCCCTCTCCTTATCTGATTTTGTTCAATATTTTCTCTCATTACAATTTATTAATTTCTCTATTACTTACCCCAGCATACTTGGAAAAAAAATCAATTATAATATATTTATTACTTTTAACTAATTTCTTAAACTATGTGTAATCAAATTATTGGGATCTTATGAAACGGATCGGAGGTGGTATTAATTAAATGGGAAAATAATTATATGTGAGGACACATGAAGGAACAAGTAAGCATAATAAAATGACAAATTTTCATCCAAACAACATATATATGCTACTCATTTATTATTAGAACTTTTCATTAATTATATTCAATTTATGGGAATATTTTTTCTATTTAATTTTTCAGTAAGTTGAAGTGATTTCTAATACTATATCTTTATTGATCACACTAAGTTCTATATGTACATCGTGTTAATTTCTACTTATCTCTCTAATTAATTTATAAAAATGGGCATATATGAAAACAGACGTAATTCCATTAAACTAACCAATGACTAATACATACTACACATAAAACATCCCCAATAAAACACTAAGAACTGGTGGGGGAGGGAATCCCACGTTTGATTAGGTAAAGGTCACATGGTGAGTAATCAATGGATAGGAGATTGCTGAGGAGGAGGGATTAGATGGATGAAAGCTTGGAAAATAAATGAGGTGGTTGGGAGAATAATGAAGATGCGGGTGTACTGGTTGAGAAATGCTATGGCCTTAATTGAGCCGTTGAACCATGCGTGTAGACTTTACTCAACACGTGGCTGACCCGTTCACATTGCATGATATCAATACATGTACTATTTGGAGAATGAATTAATGCCGCTCCAACGTTCTCAGTTTATAAATTATTACTCCCTTGAGTCTTTTTTTTTTTTTTACTCCCCCCACAGTATTTAATTGGAAAATCTCAGAAAAATATTTTCGGAATGTATAAAGAATAATTAAATACCGTGAAATATGCAAATTTTAAATCAGTCATTTGGGAAACATTTGAAATTTTGTAATCTTAAAATTTTGTGAAATTACATAAATACCCCTAGATTTTCACAACAAGAGTATCTTAATTTTCAGTAACTCACAATTTGAATACATATTATCTAAATACCTATGTTATTGTGAATTGATATACTATTGTTGTGAATAAATCTAAGGGCATTTACGTAATTTCACAAAATTTCAAAATTCAAAAAATCTAGTTTCTTCCCGAATGACTGATTTGGAATTTGTAGATTTTATGATACTGAATTGTCCTTTACACATTTTGATAGTCTTTTTTTTTAAAAAAATTCCCTATTTAATTTAACACATGTTAACATAATTTGTTTATATTAAATAAATTAATTAAATTAGTAAATATAATATAAATTTTCTAAAAACCTTAATCATATCTTCCTTACTTTTCTCCATCCCTCTCATTCTTAATGCATTTTGTAAATTATAAAAAGATTAATAATATCATAATTATGTTTTATATTTAGGATCAATATCAACATCCCAAATATGTCTAATAGTCAAGGTAGGAGAGAGTATATCTTCTAAAGACAACAACTGAAAAAATTTTATATTACAATGTAATAGCTAGAAAATATACCTAACAACTAACTGCACTTCTTTTTTGTTTATGTGCAAAAGTCTTTTGTTTTATATAAAGTTAGGGATTGATCGTACACAACTAAAGAGAAGTTACACCTACTAAAGATAGGTTTATACATAGATTCTTAAACAAATTTCAAAAACCTTTAAATAATAAATTCAATAATGTGTTATTTTTCAATGAATGTTCTCAATATTTTAAGGTAAATCATCATCGTTAGTAATCTAAATATTATTAAGTGTCAAATCATTTGATTTGGAATACCGTACCTACCTTTGGCCTAGATAACCTACAGTATATTTGGATGAAGAGAAAACTGGGGAGAAGAAAATGGAGGGGAATGTAAAGGGGTAAAATATTATCCCTTGCATAGTACGCTGCCTTCTAGCAATTGAAGTAGATAGGTTGCCTTGCCAGGGCATCGCAAGGAGTCCCAAGTTGTTGTGGCTTGCCACAAAACCTACATGTTTTATTCCCTAAGAATCTCTTATTGTTGCAGTTGTCAAGCCGGTATGGCTTCTTATTATTTTCCTTGGGTGCGAACCCATGATTTTTGTGCTTTTGGGAAGAGTTCCCATTGCCAGACGCACCTTTGTTATTAGCATTTATGTCAAAATACAAATTCATCAAGCTACTTTTGGTGATATGACATTCTTTGATAGCCTGGTTAAATTGCGTGAATTGCTTAGAAACCATCTTCTCTCTCAACTTCATCTGAATCTTTGAATCATCATGGCTCTTATCATCCTAGTAACTCAAGTATGAAGAGAAAGCTAAACACAGATCTAAAGATCCCTTTGAATCCTTGAGCACGAAAGAACAAGGGCCCAATGTGTTGGAAGACGCCACAATGTTGATCAAGCCTTGATAAGTCTGCTAGTTCTAAGAAGAACCCTAGAGAGAATCCACTCTCAAGAAACAAGTGCAATAATGCAACTTTCATTTAACAATCAAATCTGCCTTCAAAAGATTACATAAATGAGTATCTATAAGCCAAGACTCTTGAAAGCAATCCTAATATGAAAACCCTAGTTGGTAACCTAAGCCCAAAAGCCCAATGTAAGCTATCGAAGCCTAAAATGATAACTAAATAAAATGCACCAAAAATAGTTGAGAAAACACAATAAAAATAGAAAAAAATTTTCCTTGGCGTCCTATATAAAAAAAAGAAAAAAAATTCCTAAAAAAAAATTAAATCCTAATAAATGGATAAGGACATCTTCTAGATGCTTCTTGAATTATTTTGGATGTCATTTATGCTCCTTCTCTAAGGCACATGCTTGTCACATGATATTTTAACTGAATTATTCAATCTGGATTGCACATGAGCCTTGTACATCATCTTGATGGGCTCCAAACAATGTGATAAGCACTCTTTGGCTCTTGTTTGGCAAATTAAGAGATGCCTCTTTCAAATAGGTAGGTCCAACTCTTTAAGTTCTCTTATCACACAATTCAAAGCCTCTTTCATTGCTTTAGTTCTTGCTCTTGTCATTGGGCCTCTAATGCCTGGTAATAGATCTTTTAGGACACTGGACTCTACTCCTTTAGTTTGGGCCTCTTTACATATAACTTGAATTCTAACAAAACTGAAGCTCTTATAATTGGTTTGAGATCCTTTAGGATATCTCATTCTGAATCGTGTTTATTTTGGTTGCCACCTAAGCTGCCATGCAGTATTTCATCTCCACCTTGGATGCCAACTTTGATGCTTTGTTGGACACCACATAAGCGTCCACTTGTATCTCCACCCGTCTCCTCCTCTTGAAAAGGAGTCGTCCTCGACTCTTGATGGTCAAGCTCACCAAGTGGAACAATTATTGTTGAGCCATCAAAATTTTGCCCCTGTTGTGATGATGAAACAACGGTGGGAAAAGGACAGTCATTATCAACAAAAGTTTCCTCTTTTATGTAATCCTTTTCCTCATCCTCACTCTTATTCTCTTTATTTTCACTCGAGTCAGTCTCAATTATTTTTTGTCTCATGTTTTGTTTCTCAAACTATGTTTCTTTTCACATCAACCTCTTTTTCACGCATCTCTCCTTCGCCTTTTCATCACTCTTTTTCTCTTGCATTCCCTTTATCATTCATGACTTTTTCAATCTCAGTGGCTATATAGACCACTCCTTCAATATCACTATGGGGATAATAGTGCATGTGTTTTACAATACTAGGATTAAGCCCATTTAGAAATCGATTCACAGTTGACCTGAAACATTCTTTTACCTTTGCTCAAAGTTTGGCAACATGCAACCCGTGAAAGAGTCATGGAACCTCTCTTGAGCTAGGGCAATTCTTTGTAAAGCTTCTTACGAGATGATGTCCTTAATTTCAAAATGTCCCTCCTTAATTTCAAGAAGTCATCCCGCATGAATTTCATGGCTTGAAGCCCTTCTCTTTCTTTCTTTCTCTTTCATTTTCTCTATTTTATTCTCGCGTTTTTTTTCGCTCACCTCCTCTTAGGAAAAACAGTATCACACCTTTTTGCTTTTGTTTTTTTTTTCACAATTTCTTTTCTGCAAAGACACATTTTTTCCTCGTATTTAAGATCAAATTTTTATGTGTACATTTTTGTAGCTATGTTAAACATGATGGGCGGAAGTTGGAAGGAGAAGAAGGGAATGGGAGAACAAAAGGTAAAAGAAGGTGGAGACAAGATGAAGAAAAAAGATATACATTGAATTCTAACATAACTGAAGCTCTTATAACTGGTTTGAGATCTTTTAGGATATCTCGTTCTGCATCGTGTTTATTTTGGTTGCCACCTACGCTGCCATGTAGTGCTTCGTCTCCACCTTGGCTACCAACTCTGATGCTTTGTTGGACACCACATAAGCGTCCACTTGTATCTCCACCCGTCTCCTCCTCTTGAAAAGGAGTCGTCCTC
>JBAGKO010000002.1:9604272-9615569 GCA_037177275.1 Acacia concinna | reverse complement strand
TTCTTACATTTGTGTATAAACATCATAGATCCATTTTCCCACTCTAGGGGACAGAGTTTTATAACTCAAAAGCTCATTTAAATAGGTATCAAACATCAACACTAAAACTGTACAGTTATGATCTTGGAGAAGATGAGGATGACCAAAAGTCATATTTAAAAGCTTGTGTACTCTATGATATCTAAAAAGAATTAAATGAAAAAGAATATATAATTTGATCATATTTCTGAAACTTCCTTATGCATGCTACATCAAATAAATTAAATATGCATTTATTACGCTGACATTTTATACTTCTCTTGAAAATCCTTCTTTTGATTAAAATAGAGGAAATGAGGTGAACATATAAAAACATAGTAAATGTCTCAACACATACTTTCATTCATTAATTTATTTTATTCCAAGTGTGCACATTCCTGATTGATAAAAGGTAGAGTGGTCATTAGTGTGGGGTTTACTGACGATAATAATTTTCTGTTAAAATTGTATTGCTCATACATGCAAGCCACGTATAATGGCCACAAAGAATGATCCTTACACTTTCAATATTCAGTACTTTTATGCAATAATTATTCTAGGTAAAGAACAATTGTTACCTTCATATACTTAAAGTAACTTTACAAATCTCTATGAGAATTGCTCCTTATCATTCTTGCCACATAAATTGGATATCTTTGTGCAATAAACAACAATCTACAAGTACCAACAAGATGTCACGAACTCAGTTGGTTAGAGCATCGTGCTGATAACTTATTATAAAATGAAAAAGTTTGAGAGTAGAAGAATAGAAAAACAAAACTAGAAATTGAGAGAGGAAGCAAGTGGGTGTTCTTATTCACTTCAAGTATACAACATTTGATATTGTTTACTACTCCCTCTAGTCCTAATTATAAGAGCCTTTTAGAGAATTCTAAAAATCCTAAAAAAGTTAGTTACATTTACTCTAAGATATTAAAATTTTCCGTTTTCTTTAAATTATGTTGTTTGACTTATAAATTAATATATAATGAAATAAAACACAATATATGATATTGTCAAGTAATGTAATTAATTTTTTTAGGATTTTCTTATGATTATCTAAAAGGCCATTATAATTAGAACCGAAGGGAGTATATATATAAGCAACAACCACAACTCCTTGACTTCTATTAGTTAAATAAAAGAATGAATTTACATAATGGGGAATAAAAAACATTTGGAGGTCATTTACATTTGTCATAAAAAACTTCCAAGTCACTCATCCTATAGGTCATATGATTTTAAGTATAGAATTTTAAAAGACAATCTTTAAAAAATTATGAAAATCTATATTTATATTTTAATATTTATAACACTGTTGATATTTTCTTAATTTTAATACGAGTATTTATTCTTTCCTTCAATATAAATCTGTTTCCGGGTCAAATTAAAAAAATCTTTCATCTACCTCAGTCAAACAAAACAAAACTGGAAAGAAAACAAAGCGGCGTACGTGCCTCCCTAAATCCCGAGAGAGCCACAAACGCGACGTGCCACGACGTTGCGTTTCTCATCGTCCCATGCCGTCATTAAAATGTTTAAAAACAAATAAGGCGGCCTTTATAGTTAGGAAAATTTTAAAAAAGAAAAATAAAAAATTTCAGTGCAGAATACATGATCAGAAAAATTTTATTCAGCCATTTTATAGTTTTTGAGTGAAATTACGAAAATGACACTATATTTTAATTCACAATAAAAATATTTCAATTAACAATAACAACACAACAACTCTTAGTGGAAATATATAATATTTAAATTTTTTATTGTTACTAATTAAGATACTCTTATTATGAATTAACATATTTGTGTTATTAAAATTTAGTATCATTTTTTTAATTTCACAAAAAGTATAAAGTAATTTATTTGAAATTTCCACATTTTGTTGCTTTGATTTCAAAATTTCCCATTTCCATTATCTTTTTTTTTTTTTGTAATTCTTCCTTTATAGTTTTATATTTTATTTTCATTTTTAGTAAAAAAATAATACTCCAAAATAATGTGGCCAAAAAAAAAAATAGTATAATAATAACAATAAAGTAGGCGGCTTTAAATTCTAATTCCAATTGGATAAGAAAGAGACAGCCTCACCAATTCTACTCTCTTCAATCTTAACCATACACGCGTCCTTGCGTTTTCCCTATATCGCACGTGTCTCCACCGCATTCCCTATCTTGAGGGACTAATCCGAATGCCTTATATTCAACCAATCACAGCTTTACTTTTGTCAATCGCTAGATCCTTTCACTTAGATAATGCCTCATAAAGTCATAATCTATCTACTGATCTTCCAAAGCTATCCTCCTTGTGAACCGATTATTACTCTCCTCCCCGCCTTCCAAACTTATTTCCCTCTGAGGGTCATTCGTCTTTTCGAGTTATTACCCGCGACCCGAATGTTTGAGGGGGAAAAAAAAATAATGCAAATAAAAAAATTTCTGAATTCTTTATGAAGGAATATTAAAAAATTTTGTTTTCTTCTTCGTTTCCTACCCTTTTTATTCAGAGCCTGGTTCGTCCATCTTTTTCTTCTTCTTTCCTTGATTGCTTCGCTTCGATTCATTTGCTTTGATTGATTGAATTGAATGCCCTCTTCTCTGTGCTTGCGGCTTAGCCTCTGTGTTAGCTTAATCAACCCTTGTCGCCCTTCATTCCCATCTTCGTCTACTGAACTCTTGAATCAGATCCACTTCCTCGCTTCGTCTTCGTCGTCTGGAGTCTCTTTAATCCTGATATCGTTGACTTTAATATATTTGTTGTTTCTTGGATTAGTACAAAAGCTTCTGATTTTTCTTTTCTCCTTAGTTACCGAATCTGGTCTTGGTGGTATTTTTGTTGTTTTGTAAATTTCCTATCGGGTATAAGAATGTTGGGTACTGGGATACAGTTTGGGCGTGGCCGCGGAGAGGATCGATTTTATGATCCGGTGAAGGCGCGGCGGTCTGTGCATAGCATGGAAAGTGATAGGTTACGTAAAGCACATAGCGATGTTACTGCGAGTCGTCCATCGCATTTGGTTAAAGAGAGAGCGATGGATTCGGTAAATAGAGAACCTGAGAATCGGGTAGGATCTGAAGAGACCATGAGGCCCGCTGCTGTACCATCTACTCCTAAACCCGCGTTGAACCGATTGAGTAATCTTGAGCAGTTCTTGATGGCGATCACGCCTTCTGTGCCTGCTCAGTATCCATCTAAGGTCTGTTTGTTCAGTTGCCGTGTGTATTCAGTTTGATTATATGGTTAGCATTTTCGTTGTTATAATTTCTTTGGTTTGTCCCTATCAAGAGTTGTGGGAACTGGGGCGGGTCAGTGAAGATATTGCATTTTATTTCCTAGTTATTATTAGTTTGGATTCGCTTAAACTATCGTGTGATTTCCTGCTTTTGTTTGCAATGGACTAATCAGTGGGTGATGTGTTTATGTGGATTATAGTAATGGAAAATTCTTTGCCATACCTTTTAACTGTGAATTGACTATTGCAGACAGCCATGAGAGGTTTTGGGTCTTGCGGCGTGGAATTTCAGCCGTACTTTGTTCTTGGTGATTTGTGGGAATCGTTCAGGGAGTGGAGTGCTTATGGGGCGGGAGTGCCTCTTTTACTAAATGACAACGATAGTGTAGTTCAATACTATGTTCCTTATCTCTCTGGAATTCAAATATATGCTGATACTCCGAAGCCATGTGATAAATCAAGGTATAAAATTTGTTTTGATGATTTTATATATTAAAGTTTAGGTATAAACATTGCAATTCAGAAGGCGCTTGTTGTGAAATATTACAATGGGATATTTCTTGAAGTTTAGTTAGGCTTTCAAACTTTTTACTGAAATAGATGAAGTTACATGCATTATTGTCTTCCCTCTAATTTTTTTTTTTAAATTTATTTTATATCTCCAATGATGCTTATGTCTTGCTTGATGAGATAAAATGGCATATCTGCGGCCTTTTCATTGTTCATTGCTCCCCTTACTGTGCTTTATTCTATATTGGATTGTTTGTTTATGGATAAAGTTCTGTGTCATATTTCAAGAAGAAATTGAATTTAGTTATTTTAGATATGGCTTGTGGGAACAATTTGAAAATGGTGGTTGGCATAATAGGAGTGATTTTTAGCTTTCATTGTAGCATTCATGGATTGCTAGATTACTATATTGCTCAATGTTCAATTTTTACCTGTTTTTATCCAAATCATTTTGATTTCCGGGAATTTGGGTCATGATGGTGATGGTGTTAGCTGTTTGTTTAGAGTTGTGAACTTCAGTTGCATGCTTTCTTTTTGTCAGCCTTTTTTTGTGCAGTCCTCTTGCGTATTAATGCATGATTCTTCCTCTGACAGGCAACTTGGTGAGGATAGCGACAGCGATTTTAGGGATTCCAGTAGTGATTGTAGCACAGATGATGTGATTGGCAGATTATCCTTGAGAGATCAACATAATGTCACTCAAGATGATTTTTCTAGTGATGATGGAGAATCTGTTAATTCCCAAGGCTGCTTGATTTTTGAGTATCTTGAACAGGACCCTCCTTTCAGCCGTGAACCTTTGGCTGATAAGGTGTGTTTGTGCCCTTCCCCTGTTTTCCTTTTGCAGTTTACTGGAACAAAGTTATCATATCTCTCCACTGTCCCTCATTTTATAGCCTTTTGATTAGAAATTCTGTTATATGTTGGTGCAGATATTGGACTTTGCTTTTCGTTTCCCTGAGCTTAAGACCCTTAGAAGTTGTGACATACTCCCTTCAAGCTGGATATCTGTAGCCTGGTATGCTCTGTTTATACTGTATGCTTTTAACAGTTAACTTCAAGATGCAAAAGTGACTGAATAAGTTACATTTTACTTGCAGGTATCCAATTTACAGGATACCAACTGGACCAACATTGAAGGATCTTGATGCTTGCTTTCTGACGTATCATTTTCTTCATACGCCCATGGAAGGTAGGTGGATTTTGACTTCATTTCGTTTGTTTACGCTCTTGCTCTGATTGGTTGGATAAAGATGAGATTATATCTAACTTCAAGTTTGTATTAGAATCTCTATTTAACGACAACATTATTATTCTAGGAAATTGATTCTCTCTCTATGGCTCTTTTACTGCCGTAGCATGGAGTATTGTTTGTGATAGTTCTTTTTCTGTACAGGGAGACTGATTACTGGTCTTTCAGGTACCCAAAGATCACAGGTGCCTGTCGTGCCATATCTTGGTGAGATTGACGGTGGGCTTAAGTTATCTCTGACTGTCTTTGGTCTTGCTTCATATAAGTTCAAGGGTTCTCTCTGGACTTCTAACGGTGGAAAGGAGCGCCATAACTCTCTACTACAGTATGCAGAAAGCTGGTTAAGAGATCGTAAGGTCAGCCACCCAGATTTCCTGTTTTTCAGCCGTCGATGATCTTGGGGTGAAACTAGCATTTTAACTTTTTCCATTTAAGATGTGGTCTTACTGTTTCAGTATGAGCTTGGCCCATGTAAGTACGCCAAGTTGACAGACAGAAGGAAAAAAATGGTTAAAAGAAAAGCAACAAACGAATGCCATAAGCTACCTTTTTCTAATACCCTTCTGGGAGTTATATGATATAATACGCAAGGAGTGAGAAAAATATTGGGAATTAGGACAGATAAGCTTTAGATGGGCATCTATATTAAATGCTTCTCAGGGACATGGTTATGGTGGGTGGAAAGAGTAGGAGAAGATTCAGAAATGCTGGCTTATGCCTGTCATGAGATGGTTATATGTTGTACCACAGCACATGAAGGCATCACATCTGTTGCTTCCTGTTTGGCCCCCCAACCATTGTGATGTGTTGGTTGTATGGTGTTGAAAGAGTTTAAGAGAACAGGCTGTGTTTTTTTAGTTGTCCTGATGATATATTAGGGCCAAGCTCTTTTAATTTATGGTGGACTCGGTCCAGATGTTACGTGTTGCTTCATTGTCTTGTGTTGCTGGTATTTGAACACGCTCTCAACATCTATGTAACTTGTGTTATAGGGTGTATGTTGACTCTTGATGCCAATAAAAAAGTAGTTGGATTAAAATGAGTTGTAGTTTACAGTCCATTTCTTTGTGCTTGATATTTATGGCAATTTTCATATATTTTTTTTATTTAAAAAAAAAGGAGGTTTTGGTCAACAATCTGTGCCCTATCAAGGTTCAGTGGCTCACACAGACTTAGGAACTTCGCAATATTTAATTGCAAAATTTGTTTTATTGGCGTTACAGTTTGGTTTAGCACTCCGACGGTTCGACCAATAGAATTGCTTTCGGTGGGATTATACGTGTGCTAAAAAAGAAGAAAATAACAAAATCTCGCCAGTCTTAAGGTTGAGAATGTCGGTGTATAAATAAACATTTATATGAGGCATGGGTTCGAAAGCTGGCAGGCAAAAAAAAAAAAAACCATTTCGATGAATTTTCTTATGGGCGATTAGTTGATTACAGCCTTCTCTAATCCCTATATTCCCCTTGCACAACAGTCAATAACGTGTTCGCTTTCCATTTTGAAGTAATACTCCTTCCTGTCTTTAATTTAATATAAAATATATATGGAGAGTTAATCTCAATTTTAAATATTTTTTATATTTGTTAATTTTTTTTCCTAATTTACTCTTGTTATGCTTCAATAATAATAATTATTATTATCTATGAGGAAATAAGTGAATTAGGGAAGATGATTAGGATGGATTAGAAAAATCATATCAGATTAAATGACTTAACTAATACTTTTAATCTAATAGAATTTAGCATATGTTAGCCCTGCTTTTAAATGTAAGATCTATTTAATTTTGTCTTAAGAGATTAAAGTAAATAAATTATTGAATTATAATTTATTATATTATACATTAATTTATAAGTTTTAAAAAATAGTTTGAAGAAAAACAATAAATTTAAATGTTTTAAAGTGTTTTTGTTAACTTAGAATTTTTAAAATACTCAAATGTAAGTTATATTTAGGATCGAAGACCATATATCTTATCTTATGTTAAGCACAAGAGAGAGTATTTCCTCCGGTTGGCCCATTAACTTTTTTAAAAAATCTTAAAAAAATGTTAAAAAAATTGTTACATTACTTTAAAACCTAAAAATTTGTTGATTTTTTTAAAATTATGTTGTTTGACTTATGAACTAATATATAATATGATAAAACATAATATATAGTATGATTAATTAATATAATTAATTTTTTTATAATTTTTCTAGAATTTTTTTAAAAAGTAACACGCCCTTGTATAGATAGAAGGGAGTATAAAATAAACTTGATTTAGACACTTTTAAGTTCAATCGCCTATTCTCGGCATGTATCTCAAGATCATTAACAAGAGACTTAAAAATGCATTAAAAATTTAAGAAAAAAATGACATTCAAGGTCGCAAAAACCACAAAGAAATACAAAAATATCCTATAACACATTTCTCTATCGAAGAAATCCCTAAGCACTACAATGATATTAAATCAGAGGTGAAATGTAATTGATAAGGAAAATTATGATGTCTCGACCCTAAAAAGAATCGATCGTTCTCCTCTCTCTCTCTCTCCTCTCACGGAAACGCTCGACGAAGAACATTGAGGTCGGCATCTGAAGAAGTTCGGCAAAGCTCGGCAGCGGCCCAAAACCATTGTTGGCATTTTCGTGGGAGACAGAGAACTCAACTAGGCAGTAGAGGGATTGTGGGCTTTGAGTTCGTTACTCCTCTTCAGCCTCGCTTTCTTCTCTTACGTCGTCTCTCAATTTATTTAGGTTTTGAAAGTAATGAAGAAAGAAAGAAAGAAGCACAGGTAGGTTGGACTGCGGTTGCCAATCGGCTCCATCTACAGTCCCCGACAAGGACCTTTCCCTTCAACCTCTCTGCCTTTAATCATCAATATATTTTAATTTAACATCACACCCCTCCTTCTCCTTCAGTCCCTCACACACACACACACACACTCCCATAGTCCTTCTAATTATTAACACAGTTTTTTAATTTTTTTAAAAATATATTTGTATGCTGTGGGAAATTGAGACAGCGTGCTATGGTAATTGGATTAAGAAGGCGCTATTGGGTCTGACTGTTCAAGACTTGGAAACAGGGTGGCGGATTCAAGTTCCAGCAAAGGCGGAGGATCGAATGCAGGTGAGATTCAGAATGCCAGTACTGTAATTTTGTGGCTGATGGATGGAGCCATCCTCAGAAATTAACAGGGTAAAGGGGCAACTATTGCTGAGTAATTTTGTCCTAAAAGTTTAATAAGGGATAATTTTGTTTTGGATGTTTTATAAGTGGGGCAATTCTACTCTTACTATTAGTAGTTGACTAAATATGTTGAGCTATAGTTCATAGGTAATTTATTTATTTTTGTTAAAGGGAAAATTTGTACCGGAACTTTTAAAAAAAAATGAATTAGATGACAGATAGATTTCTAAGACAAATTTCTAACTTAACAGAAATAAACTAAATGACATATGGACTATTAGTTCAACATATTTAGTCAACTAAAGATCAAAATTAACGGATTTAAAACTTTTAAGAGAAACTTTCACCTTAACAAAAATAAAGTGGATAAATTGTGGACTGCCAGCTCAACTAACGGTATGGGTAAAATTGCTTCACTTTTGAAACTTTCAGAGTAAAATTGCCCTTTATGAGACTTCCAAAGCAAAATTGCCCCTTTACCCAACTTAATATGTTAGTTTCTGGAACTAAATTGAATTGAGTTTAGGGGAGGGGATGGGCAAGGAAATTGGGAGATTTTGTTTCCCTCCCCTTATTTAGATAACAAAAAAAATTTAGAAGGAGAGGGAAAATTGTCTAAGGTTTTCCCTTCCTCCCCCTCTTAACCCTCCTCTCCAAAATTAGGGGAATATAGAGGGAATATGTTATATTTTGATTTTTTTATTAATTAATGTGCACATGATTTTTACTCTTTTTAAATATGTCTATGTTATTTTCCTTTTATATTTGTGTTATGCATTGTTAGTATCATATTGTATTGTATTTTTTACCACTCTATACATATTTTTAATAAGAAAAACAAATTAATATACACATTTTGAAAATTGCATGTAAATTTTTTTTATTACATAATAAATATTAATTCTCCTTTATATGCTACATTTCAAAAACTTTTACATTGATTAGTGTCTATTTTATTTTCTATTGATTATATTCTTATGTTATTGATTACCTTTTTTTACATTATTAAAATCCCTCTTTTCCCCTCCTTTTTTATCTATCCAAATAAGGTAAAATAAAATTCTTCTCAAACCCTCCATTCCTCTTCCCTCCATTGAGCCAAACATACTCTAAGGGAAATTTTATCTTCTTTTGAGATTTGCAAAGATAATTTGCTTATTGCCATAATATGTTGGTTTCTTCAATTGAATTGAATTAAGGAAAATTTTATCTTTTTTTTGATAATTTGCTCATAACCATTGGTAGGTAATTTAAACCATGCCCTGGGTAAATTTTATCTTCTTCTAAATATTAGTCTTCTGCAATATTTTGGTTTTTCAAAATAGATGGCAATTTGTTGTACCAAGAATGGGACAACTAAACTTTAAGATACTCTAACAAATCAATACAATTATTAACTTGTTTTTCAAAGGATTTGCTGTGAGTCATTGATTTAATACAGCCCAAATCCATTCAAGCATCATAATTAGCATCACCATAATAAGGTTTATCATTTATTGGATGAAATTTAGGTGTTTGCTTATATGATGCATTGTAGCCTTTCTAGTGGAGGATCTTCTTTTATTTTGAAGTGTTTATGCTAGTAATTTAAGTAATTATTTATGTCACAAACTATTGTTACATATAAGGTTTCTAGTTACATATTATTCACAAAAGCTTATTAGGAGGAGGAGGAGAATAATGAAAATTTGAAACCTTTTAAGGAGGAGAGAGTCTCAGCAGACATACAAGGTTACAGAACAATGAAGAAGATGCAGTGAAAAGGCTTCAATAGACTTATAAATCAAAGAAAAAGAATAGGAATCAACAAAGGAAGAGGAAGAAAGAGAATTTGAAGTAGTGATATTATGTATTTAGGAAATTAATATTATTATGTATTAAAGAAGGCAATAGACTTCAATGATATTATATATTTTGACAAATGATATTTATAAAGGCAATAAATTTCAATGATATTAGATATTTTGATAAGATGACGTGCCTATTTAAAAATCATACATTAACAAGTTTATATGTCTATCCTGACAAGTTCCTATGTTTATTTTAACAAGTTTATATGGTTATTTTGATATGACTATCTTAATAAGTTTATGTGCCTATTTATAAGTTTATATGTCTATTTTGACAAGTCATACATTGATAAGTTGTATGTATTGATCTTAACAAGTTCATGTGTGTAACAACATCTTTAATTTACTGTATAATTAAATTTTCAAAGAACGTGTTAAAACATTAATACTACTTTGATAGGAAAAGAAGAAAATTATTATAAAGGTCTGCCATAATAGAAAAGATATAACCAAAACACTTTATGAATACCGATGGTAGAAAAAGAAAGACATTAGTCTACTGTCGCTAAAAAGTATCAAATGCATTACTTAAAATCACATATAAGTTAACAATATGATAATTAGGCCTTAGGTACTCGAAGCCCAATAACACAATTTATCAACAGACCTTATATCATTTCTCATAATTATAATCACAATTCAAGAATTTCTTGAATAAATTCCATTTACATACATAGAACTATAATGTTAGCGAAATCTTCACATAAGTGGATCCACAATCAAAATTCATAATTTATAACTCGTGATTTTAGGCCTCCTTTATTTACACTCCAATTTAGTAAAAAAAAAAAACTAATCATGCAAATCTTAAAATAGGTTCTCATTTTATATCAAAGTATGAATGTATCCTAGGTGGCAATATATAAAGTCCACATAATTATCAAAAGATGAGGTTTACAATTGTAAAATGCAAACCTAAACATCCAAACCTTCTTTGAACATGTTCCATTAGGAACCTTGCTTGAAAAATAATAATCAATGATGGGGTGAGTCATATGGAGTCAGTAACCACAATTTCAATTTAACAAGTATGTAAGGAATGATTACAAGATAGCTAAACGGGCTAAACATCAATACATACAACGTAGAGCATAAACATTTTTCATAATCAATACTCACTCAAGGAATAATTAAGCAAACACAGAACTCCTTCAACCATCCTTATAAACGTTGACAAGCACAAGGCTCTCATAACCACCCTTATATCCTTCTTATAATCGCTAATAAAACCCATGGGTTACAATACATGATAGAATTTGTCTA
>JBAGKO010000002.1:9567492-9585480 GCA_037177275.1 Acacia concinna | reverse complement strand
CCACCTAAAAACGATTTGTAGTGTCCCATTACATTAAATACTTTTTTTTCTATCCTATTTTGTTAAATACTTTTTTTATTTATCCTATTTTATTAAAAAAGCCCTATTTTTGTGATGGAAGAATAACTAACGAGGCAAATTTATTATCCAAATTTTATAAAGGATGATTTTATCTTAAAAGTTTTAGAATTAGGGTAATTTTATTTTTACTGTTATTTTACTAAATATATTACGCTGACATTTTATAAGTTATTTATTTTATCTTTGTTAAAGTAAAAATTTATTTTGTAATTTTTAAATCCGTTAATTTTTTATCGTTAGTTGATCAAATATATTAAATTAACAATCCATATTTCATCTAATTTACTTTTTTTTAAGCTAAAAAATTGTCTCAGAACTTCATCTGTCATCTAATTCATTTTTTTAAAAAAATTAGATTTAAAAATTTAAGGATAAATTTTCACTTTAACAAAAATACAGTGAATAACTTGTAGACTATCAATTTAACATATTTGATCAACTAATAACAATGACAAAACTACTCCACTTCTAAAATTTTTAAAGTAAAATTGCATGAAACTTCTATAATAAATTTGTGCCAATAGTCATACTTTTAATCATTGGTCTTTGTTTCTTTTTTAATGTTCCAGACACAGTTTTTTGTTTGCTCCTTCTCGACAATAAGGATGATCGGAGGAGAGTGAGAGGACAAAACGAAAGGCGATGGTTTTCTCTATGTTTAGTTTAATGGAGAGGGTGGGAGGGGAGAGATTTTTATGGAAGGGAGGCGAGCATAGATGAGGGTTAGGATTTCATTTTACTTGATTGAAAAAAAGAGAGATGAGGGGAGGATTTTAGTTTTATAATTATTAAAATTAAATAAATATAATCATTTTTTATTTAATATATAAATATTATTATAATTCTATACATACTATTTAAAAATAGTATAAACATATTAATCAACATAGAATAAAATATTAGTATTTTCTCTCAAATTTCTCCAATTTTAGAAGGGAGATTAGGAGGGGAAGAGAGGGAAGGGAAATTTTTTTAAATTTTTCTAAAAGTATTTGCTATCCAAATAATAGGAGCATAGCAAAATCTCTCAATTGCCCTCCCCTTATACCAAACAGACCAGTCTCTTGCTGCATGTATCTTCCTTTTTTCTTCATCTTTTCAAATTCAGAAACACCTACTCCCTCTGCAACTCTACATGTATTTTTTAAATGAATTAATTAAATTAGTTAACACAATCATCTTTCTTAATTTTTTATTTCCTCTTTTTCTTGGTCATAGTTGAGAGAATATTTTTGAGGCAATTTAAAAAAAAAATAGACCAATATAAAAATTTATGTATTAAATATAAAATTAAAATGAACTCTTTAAAGAGGTATTATATTAAGGGCCGGGCAATTTATTTCTAGACGTATCTATGAAGTCACACAATATTAGTTCATTCTGTAATCACCAAACCAACTACCAGCAAACAGAATTAATGCTGTGACAGTGCCATTTCTTAAACGACACTACTGGAGCAAGTTGCAACAAATTGTGTCACATTAGGTGATTTTTGTAATGCCTTACTTCATTTTGAGGGTAAAATAGAGATTACGTATCTGTTTGACACTATAGTTTAAAAATAGTTTTTATAAATTTTAATGTAAATATATGAGAGGAGTTTTATTTCAGCTTATATAAACCGCAGTTCAAAAGTAAAAACAAACAAGCAAACGTAAAATTCAATTCAATTCAATTCTTTGTATTGTTAGTCTTGTAACTTTAATGGGGGTGGACGTAAGTTTTTTTTTTTTTTGGAACAATGTGGACATAGGTTTTTTAGATGAAGTCTTAGATAAGTCTTTTTTTTTCCAGTAGATAAGTCATTTTCAATTCACATGAATTCTTATATTTAACATATTTATTTATAATTAATTGACATTTTTTAATCAATAAATTCTTATCAATGGAATAAAATACACGTCACCAAATCTGTTTTCCTGATGGAGGGAGATTTGGCGATACACCTAATGACCTAATCAATGTCAGATTCTCAGCATCACTCGTCCACTTGGTCAGAATTCAATTTAGTGATGGTGGCTAAAAAAAAAAAGAGGAATTAAATTTGGCGATACCACCACTAATCCTATCAATCTTGACCAAATCAAAATTTTTATAGAATTAAGAAATCCTAATATGTTAGCCAATGGCCAAAAAAATGTTACCCAAACATTTAAAAAAAACAAGCCAAATAAATATACTGTTAAATCTTTTATTACTATCCTAGAGAAATAACAGAAGGACCGGCATTTAGAGAGTGGACAGTTCAATTTTTGTAAGTGGAAAGGAGGAAATTATAATTATTTAAATACAAATAAAAATAGTGTAAAGTGTCAACCTTCAAGCATCTATAAAACATGGAGGGTCTCCTCTCTATTGTCTTCCTCTCCATTTCCTCATTTCCTCTAATTTAGGGGAGTTCCTAAATATATTTTTTTGTGGTTCTTTTATGACTATATTTTACATAAAATGAGTGACATTTTGATATATTATGAGTGAAAAACATATTTGCTTTCAATTTTTTATAATTTTTCAAAGATTTACATGTAAAAAAATATAGAAGTATTTTTTTAATTTAGAGTTTTAACTTTGAAAAATCATAAAAAATTGAAAACAGATCTATTTTTCGCCCATAATATATCAAAATATCACTCATTTTATGTAGAATCTAGTCATAAAAGAGTCACACAAAAAAACATTTAGGAACTCCCCCAAATTAAAAAAAATAAAAAGAAAATGAAAGAAAAAGCAATAGAGCGGAGCCCCTCCATAAAACACATACTCTCTCCGGCTACTGAGTGTAAGATGTATTGCCTTAAAAAAAATTTGGGAAGCCTCAGGGGAAAAAGTAATCTAAGAGAAGTCTTCAATCTTCTTTTCTCCTAAGGTCCTTTCAATACAAAGTGGAAACGGTTAAAAGTAAACTTGCCTCATGGAAAGCTAACTGTCTTTCGGTTGCTGGGAGAATAACCTTGGAAAAGGCGGTAATTAGTTCATTTCCAGTTTGTCCAATGCTTGTTTTGAAAATTCCAGCAACGAAATAGAAAAAATTGCAGAGGAATTTTATTTGGGGACACTTGAACAGCAGTAGAGGATTTCATCTGATTAAATGGGAACAAGTCACATTGCCTGAGGATTATGGAGACCTCGGATTCAAAAAAACTACAGTCCATTAATCGTGCTTGTGCGGCTAAAGTAGCATGGAACTTAATCAGGGGTCCTACTGGCTTGTGGGCGGAATTACTCCAACATAAGTAGTATTCGTACATGTTAAGAATTGAAAGCAATATTCTTGATGATCAACATGGTCTGTGATTCCAAACTGTGGCACTTTATATGTGAACAACGTAATATTGTGGGAAGAGGGGTCAAGATGGCAGATACGTGACAATGTATCTGTCAAATTCTTTACTGATGCTTGGCCGTTCAGAGAATTGAGAATTGAATTAGATATGACCATCAGAAACTTTAACTGAAGAGGAGGAAAACAGTTGTGTGTTTAAATGAAGAACTGGGCTGCAATGGTTTTCATTGGTGGGAGTTAGTGTGTGGAAATTGTGGACGTGGAGAAACCAATTCATTTTCAATGAGGACCTCAACAAACCAGAGGACCCCTCTGCTGCTATCCTTAATTGCTGGGGACTAAGAGACTGGATCTGTCTACAGAACCTAAGTCCATTTGGAACCACCATTAGGAAATTGGATCAAAGCTAATGTGGAGGGTGCTATGGCTGTGTCTTCAACGTTGGGAGGGTGTGGTGGTGTGCTCAAGAATCACAAAGGGGAGTGGATATAAGGTTTTAGGCTTCACATTGGCATGTACAGAGAGGAATGGGCAATATTTAAAGGTCTCTCAATTGCATGGGACTTGGGCTTCGAGAAATTAGTGCTACAATGTGACTCAAAAGTTGTCATTGATATGCTGCAATCTAGCGCTCACAATGAGGTATGTGGTTTGGCCCTCATCAAGATGAAAGATATGATTAGGGTCTGTTTGGCAGGAGGGTAATGGAAGGGAGAGAGCAGAAGGAAAAAAAAATTTAAGAATTGGATTTAAAAAAATTGTAGAAGTTGAGTTATAAACTTTTAATAAAAATAAAATGTAAAATAAAACAGTAAAAAAATTAATTAAAAACCTTCAACCCCAATTCTATAATTTTTTTAAAAAAATTCAAATCATAAAATGTTTCCTCCTCTCCCCTTTTCTCCAATTCCTTCATATCAAACAAACTCTTAAGGGTGTGTTAGATTGGAGGTTTTCTAAGTTAGGGTATGTGAAGGTTGAAAATAATAAAACCTTATTTAGTTAACAGGAGGGGATGTGAGAGGTGGGAAAAAAAATTGCCTTTGTGCTCCCCTATAGTCATTTCTCAAATCTTTAAATTTGAGGCTTTTTTTTTAAGTGGGATAAAACTTATATTTCAACCCGACCAAATCGCCAATGACTCTTTTTTTATATTCCATAACTACTCCCCTAACCTAATCTCTCATTTTTTTGAACTAAACAAGTTTATAACTTCCCTTAACTTAAATTTAATATACCCCACCTCAGTTGATCCAAAAACACCTTAGTGAAACTGGGAGGTACACATCCGACATGTCTACTATTAACAAAACTTCCTAGTTGATGCGATGGCTAAAGAAGGATTGTCTTTTTCAGCTATCTTAGAGGAATGTCCGCCTCACTTGCGGACTATGCTTGAGAATGATTGTTTTATATATGATCCCTTTATTTTCCTTTACCCCTTGCTAAGAGAAAATGAGGGAGGAGAGAAAATGAGGGTGGAAATCAGGGGAGGAAGTAGATTTTCCTTACTTGGCTTGAAGAGAAAAGTGGGAAAGAAAATAAAATAGGTCCCAAAGCCCATTTTCACTCCAATTCTTCTCTCCACATGTGGAGAGATTCTGACGGAAAAACCATATTTCCATATGTGCCCTTGAAATTATTTTTAAATTTTTAGAATACTAAGTTTAATATGATTTTTTATTGTGATATTTAATTTACTTTTAAGCATGATATATTTTGAGATAAGGATAAGGGTGTTTTAGTCATTTAGATCTTTATTCATTTTCTTTTCTCCCTATCTTCCCTCCTCTATCCAAGCACATGGAATGCTAACATTTTCTTTTCAATTTTCTCCTCTTCTTTTTCTCTCCTCTCATTTTCTTTTCTTTTTTTATACATAAAAGCTAAATAAAACATACTCTCCTTTCCTTTTCTTTCCTTCCAACTTTTCATCTCATCCAAGCATAGCATTAATTACTTTTGGCTGAGGCCACATTTGTACCCTAAAAAAATAAAACATACTCTCCTTTTCTTTTTCTTTTTTTCTTGAAATGAAAAAGTGCATATTTGGTCCTAACATTTTATACAAAGTTTTTTGTTTGATCTCCAATTTTGATAAAATATTTTTCAAATATAAAAAAAAATACTTACTGTCCTTTTATTTCTTGCCATTTTTTATGAAATGCAAAAGTAAGCACATATTTAGTCCTATAATTTTATACAAGATTTTAGTCCGATCCTTAAATTTATAAAATATCTTTTCAATTAATTAACCTAACACCGTTAATTTCAAGTGATATTTTTTGTGTCAATCATTATTTCTTTTTATAAAATTAAACTTAATATATTAGCATTTGAGAATGTTTTATCCACAATTAAAATTTCAATGTCAACATTTATTGTTAATAGAATTAGAGAGAATTCTAAAAAAAGACCAGAAAAATATGGAAAAGATGGATCAGAGTTGCAAAATGGGGAAATTCCATATCAGGCCTTTTTTGTATTTTTTTTTCCTGAAATTACGAAAATGCTACTAAATTTTAACAACACAAGACCCTTAATTCACAATAAGACTATATCAATTAACAACGATAGTACAACAACTTACAACGTAAATATGTAATACCTAAATGCTTCTAATATTGTTAATTGAGATAGTATTATTGTGAATTAAGAGCCTTGTGTTATTAAAATTCAGTGGCATTTTCATAATTTCAGAAAAAAAAAAAAAAGTATAGATAGGGCTGATCTAAGATTTTCATATTTCACAACTCTGATTCATCTTTTATATATTTCCCTAATCTTTTTCTATGATTTTCCCATAGAATTATGACCAAATGACTGAAAAAACACGTTATAAAATTAATGGACGAAAAAAATATATTATGTAAAGTTTAATTCATAAAGTTCCTTAGGCCACCTAGAAAGAAAATTGATAAAGTTCAACTTTTTTCCTTTCATAATATAATGGCGATACCTAGCACCCACTCAATCCGTCAACAAGCCTACGAGCATACGGGCATACCTGGGTATTGTATATTCTTACTAATTAAAAATAATTTTATTTATTTAGAAATTTTTTGGTCAGAAAATGACCTATTATGTTTTTATTCACATACAAAAAATATCAATACTCTAATTTATGTCCTTTTTGTCAATATAATTTTTAAACAAGGACGTTTCACCAATTTTTCTTTAAAATATTATTATTTAAATACAATTAAAAATAGTGCAAACCTAAGTCACCTATGAAAAACATGTGTACTTTTGTTTTTAAAAAAGGAAATAGGGTATATTTGGTCCTATAACTTTATATATGATTTTAATTTAGCCCCTTAATGTTAAAATTATATTTTCAGTCCTTTAACTTTAATAATATTAATTATAAATAATATTTTTTGTGTCAATCATTATTTTAAAAAATTAAACTTAATATTTCAATATTTGAGAATGCTTTATCAATAATTAAAATATCAATATGAGCATTTCGTTATTAATAAGTATTACAATTAAATAACTGAAAAGTTACTTTATACTCCATTCAATCTTTAATATAAAATATATTTTAAAAGTCGGTCTTGATTTTAAATATAATATTTATGTATTATATTTGTTAATATTTTCCTAATTTGCTTCTAATGCTTTCACAACAAAAATAAAATAAGAGAGAAAATTAAAGAATTTTGATTAGGGTATTTTAAAAAATGTATATCATATTAACTAACTTAATAAACTTCTTAAATCTAATTAGATTGGGCAAATATATTATATTAAAGATTGGAGGGTGTAAAATTAAAGATCCAAAATAAAACCCTACACAAAGTTAAATGACTTTAAAAAAAATGCAGTTGCGATAACTCGCACACCACAATGAATCAACAAGCATAAGACAGACCTAGGTATAATATAATTTTAATAATTAAAAATCATTTTAATTAAAGCGTATTAACGTGGGGTAATGTACCAAGAGCACGTGAAATTTAAAACTTGAAGGCCATGGCCAAGTCATTCCTTTCCTTCATTATATAGTGTTTGTTTCTTTGTGGCAAAGCTTAGATTTACCATCTTTTGTTCTAAACATAACTATATATATATATATATATATAGTGTTTATGATGGCCCATGAATCACAATTAATTAACAAGACACAGCTTCAGAGATCTGTTTTGCAGCAATAATGGCAAGTCGTTCATATGAAGCAAGATTGTTTGGTCGTCAAAGGCCATTTCACTCCATTTTTGGTGGAGGAAAGGGTTAGACATATTTTTTTTAATCTCTCTAATTTCAACCTTCTTTTTATTATTCCTTATTTTGTTTTTATATTTTCCGCCACAATCCAAGTGCATGCATAATGTTTGCAGTTTAATTCATTTGGAGAAAATAAAATAAACTCAATTGAATCACACAACAACTTTACAATGTAAAAGATTCCTACACTGTTACCATATTGGGTATAATTATTATTTAAACCCAATTGAAAGCAGCTCTTATAATGTTACATTTTTCTGTTAATAAGGTTTAATGTTGTTTTAAAGAGTGATCAAGTCTTTTTCACTCAATAATACCAAGAGACATCTTTTTATGGAGAAAGTTTCTTTGTAGGTTCATAAGTACAATTTCTCTAAATGGCCTGACATAAATATTTTCTTGCGACTGCGGAATCATGGGTTTAATCTTATTTGTAACATCATGCTGTTAATATCTGCCTTTCTAATTTTTTTTTTAAATAAAAAAAGAAGAAATATATGTATTAGAGAAAAGCTCAAAGGCTGACAATGGCTGAAAGTATATTATCATTTTTGTAAGAGTTTTTTTTTTTTTTTTAACTGATGAACTGATTTTGCAGTTGCTGATATATTGATGTGGAAGAACAAGAAGCTATCAGCGGCTATGTTAGTTGGGATATCAACCATTTGGTTTATGCTTGAAGTGGTTGAATTCCATTTTCTTACTTTGCTTTGTTACTTCCTCATTTCCACTATGCTCTTCTTCTTCCTCTGGTATAATTCTGCTGGACTTCTCACTTGGTAATGTTAATCTCATCCCTCTAGGGTTCATTTGTAAAATTTCTCTTATCTGCTGAATTAAAAAAGAAAAACAAAAAGAAAACAAGTTGGTTCAAAGTATTTTTTAAAAAAATTTAGTAGTCATAAAAAGTAAAAAACCTGACATATTTCATACAGATGGGTTTTTAGCCAATTTCTTTTAAGAAAACAGAAAATAATAATAATAATAATAATAATAATTGAGTTGAATATATAGAAACTGCATTCTTTTTATACCCATACTTGGCAGCATTTGAATATGACATAACGGTACTATATATAATATAATTTTATTTTTAAAAAACAAATCTAGTAAAAAATTGCAGGACTTTGAAAATCTTATGTCAAGTTTTTCATCAAAATTATAAGCTTGGATGAAATAATGTGCTTGTGTGTTAGGTTTTTTAATTGAGACCCTTTCTATAATCTCCAATTCTCCATACAGCAAATTAACTTAGCTGTATTGTAGGAGTCCTCCATGTATCTATGAAGTTGGAATATCAGAATCCACCTGGAGACGCCTATTCAAGAGACTAAACAGGTTCATTAGGACCTTTTATGAGATTTCAACTGGCAAAGATCTGAAACCCTTCTTCTTGGTACTTAGGAAACTCTTTACAATTTCTTTCACAACAAATATTATCTTCAATAGCTTTGTTAACTAACATCAAGTTCTTAAATTCCAGACATTCACTGGTCTCTGGATCTTGTCAGCTTTTGGTGCTTCTCTCACAGCCCTGAATCTGTTCTATATCAGTAAGATAACAAACAAACATGAATTTTATTTATAGGGGAAACCATTTAGCAAGAATCTATATGTTTCATCAATTTTTAATTTGGTTCCTATGTATTTTCCTCAGTTGATTAAATCATAAGCTTTGCTTTGTTAGCACAATTAACTCATATATAGAAGTTGATAGAGGAAAATTACACGTGTTAACATTCTGGCATGACACAAAATTAAACCATTTAATTAAGGGACAAAAACACAGGTGCCGTATTAAAAGCTGAAGGAAAGTATAGGTGCCTGCAAGATGGTTTTCCCGCATTAATATCACGGAAAAGTCATTAAGTTTCTAACATAAACCCTCATTGATCTGCTATGCATTCTTTTCTATGCAGCTTTTCTCTGTTTGATGACCCTACCAGTTATGTACGAGCAGTATGAATATGAAGCAAATTATCTAGCAAGCAAAGGCAACAGAGATTTGAACAGAATGTTCAGGAAACTGGATTCTAAATTTCTCAGCAAGATTCCAAGGGGACCTGTGAAAGAACAGAAATTCACATGATGAATATGTATATTGATTTCTGAAATCTGGTTGATCTGCAAATTAATTGTTGTATGTTAATGACAACAATGTCATGAAGTCATTCAATAAAGGAAATAATTTTTTTAAACAAAACTTCAGCGTCAGAAATTCAACAAACTATTTTCAATTAGAAACAATTGTCAGCACTCCAAAAAAGGATCAATTGCCAAGAACTATACAGGAAAATTCAGTGAAAAGTCTCTATTTAGAAATTCTGCTATTTAGGAGGACCTAATATATTTTTATAGATAGAAAGTACTAGTACTTTACATAATGTCATACATAGAAAGCACTAGTACTTGAATTCAAATCCTTTTGGCCAGTAAACTTTTCAACTAGAAACTTTTCACCGTTTTTCCAACTTTAAATGCATTATGCATCCGCATTCAGTGTCTACACCATTTACCGAAACCTAGTAAAGGTAAATATTAAGGAAATCATCTTAGTAATCTATCCACGAGTCCACTGCAGAGATTCAAGGAACATGTACGACCAAGATATTTTCAGAGTTATGACCATACAATTTTATACAGTAGGAATAGAATCAACAATAAAGTACTTGTATGCGTTTTGCATTTGAACCAGAGGCTGCAACTTCAATTTTTATTGACAAATTTTCTTCTCATTTTACAAATGAGTACATGTTAATGTCAAGAACACTGACTGACTTTTTATCTGTATACAAAAATACATAATGTATATCCTGTGTACAGATACGTGACTATTTTTGGTGGAAGATATATCAGTGGAAGACAAAAAGACATGTTCATCTCTATTCCACCTGAACAGTTCAGGTGGAATATCAGTGGAAGATATATCCATGCGGAACTCTTCAGGTGGAATAGAGATGAACATGTCTTTTAGCTCCTCAGGAACATCCAAATCCTCAAGAACCTACAGCATCATACAAAGGTCTCACTAACAGAGAAGAAAAATATAAACAATAAAGACAATATTAAAAATTAAAAATGTTGCTAAATTATTATGCAGAAGCACCTTGAAAGCACCGTCTACATTCCGACCACCAACAAGGAAGGTGCATCCTGTTTCTTTACAACCAATGAGTATCTTCAACATCTTGTTGTAATCCCCATCATAGTATTTAGGCTACATACCATAAAGAACATGAAGAGATGAGCAAACTAAGTATATAGAGGCACACTTGCTCAGATACAATAACACAGCACTGATGGTAGAGCAAAAACAATGGGAGAAGAAATCAGGTATCTCAAGTTATCTTCTCTTACTTTATATGTTTCCTCTATTCTTTTTCCAAACTCTTTAGTCTTTGCCATTTTATAATCTCGTAGGGGTATTTGTACTGAATAAACCTTTTTTTCCGTACGAAATGAACCTTTTACTATTTCTATTACGCTATCAATCAAAAAGACCTTAAAAATTTGTTACTTGCCAAAATTATTATAATTTTTCATCTTATTACCATTGGATTACCCTGATTCAAGATCAAATCTGCTACATGGATCCCTGTTCATGGCAAGTCAATTGGAAAGCATGTTTGACTTACTTTCCACCATGTCAAAGTTGAAACAAAAACACGTTTGACGCATAACCATCAACCTTGATCAATTTTCACCAGCCCATATTTTATATTTCTCAATGCCTCACAGAATTTTGTTCTCATGCAAGCATAATCACTAAAACAAACCGCATAGTAGAAGTGCTTAGGACATGAAGTTGTCAAGTTTTGTTACAAAATTTAGTCTGGCAGTATGCAATTACATACATTGATAAGCCTCACTGCTGTGTCAGCACCAATTACAAACGCACTGCCTGGAAAGAGTTCAGCCTTTTTATAAAAATAAGGTTGATTGGATATAATTACTGACTTTCCTGCCAACGAAGTAGATGGTAACATTAAACTTTAAATCATATGGTAAACAGATAAACAAAACACTCGGTAATATTAAGCTCAGGTGCCATTACAGAATGATATGCAAAAGCTAAACACACAAGTGGAATACTTTCTTTTTGGCCAACATATAAGAATATTATCTTTGAAAGAACATGTTGTAGAAATAAAAGATCTTCGTTCTTGACTAAATCAACTTATTCTGAATTTTCGACGTCAACAGAACACATGACCCCTATTCACCAAATTTTACACCATAGTTATCTCTGGAAACAATTTTACATCACTAGTTATCTCCACTGTGAGCGGCACTTGCATCAGATGTTACATAGACAAAAGCTAATCGGCTACATTGAATAAATAGAGAATCAGTAATCACATGCAAACACATGTTAAGCTATCTGCAACTAATTGTATGGTACGGTAGGTCAAAATGCAAGAATCTGTCCTTAAACACAAAAGAGGAAATATAGCCCATCAATTTTATTAGCAAAATTGTCTCTAGGACTGAGAAACACTTCGAATCAAGAATCTCCAGGAAGAATAAGTTGAAGCAAGCTCACCAACTTTTTTAAATTGCTTGACACGATTCTTTATTTCAGACACTGATAAGGGAGGTTTGTCTGCATTAACTGCAGATATTTCAAAGCATGGATAGCCACCGCCACTAATGCTGCATAGATGAGCTCTAAATGAGTGAAATCTTAGACTGGAATTGCCAACAGACTCAAAAAAATTTTAACAGACTGACATTTAAAAGCAATCCTAAACAAATTCTCAAAAAAACATATAACATGGTGGGTCCAAGATCATGATAATACGAGTGTTAACTTCACAACATCACTAACTAAGTGCCTATTTGGATGGATCACTTTTTGAGCTTCACTTATTAAAGTGAAGCCACTTTTCTAGCTTTTGCCATTTTGGATTGTTTGGGTGTTTGAAGCAATTTAAAGTTAAAGCTCCCAAAAGTAGCTTCAAAGTGGGAAACCACTTTTTATAGCTTATTTGGCTTATGGGGGCATTGGCTTATGGGGGAAGGAGAGAGAAAATGGTTTTAAAATGATTATTTGGTTGAATTTTCTATAGAGTCAGCATATCGACTATTTCAAAAAATTTCAAACTGACTATTATGGGTACTCCTCAATTTTTCTTATACATTATTTCCATCTTTATCCTTGATTGGGCCACAAATTACAATCATACCATTATATTTCTGAAATTCGGATTTTTTGACAGAATTTTCACCCAACTTTGAAAATTCATATCTAATTGTAAAAATATCCAATTGAGGTGATTCCAAAGCTCAAATGTCCCTTATTAAGTCTAGTTTTAGGGAAAAATACTTTCTTGGTTCAATTGGGATCAGAAAATTCCCAGTAATTTCATTTTTGAACACTACTCCAAAAACTGACAAATTTCACTGGGCAAACTTCAAAAATTCATATCTCTTAATATATACATCCAAATCATACAAATGACATATCAAATTAAAGATTGAAATGTCTAGTTTTAGATTGGAAAGTTTCATGATTTTTGAACATCATTTACCTAAGATAAACTGACATACAATAAGATTGCCGCCAATCTCATTACAAAAATTAACCAAACTTACTTTGTCTATGATTATTACACTAAAATTGACCATTTTATTCCCCTTATATTTTCATATACTTAGAGAATTTGATGAATAAAAATTTAGAATGTTACATATCTATTACTTATTTTTAAATAAAAAATTATTTTAAAAATTTCATATAAGTTAATTTTTTATTTATTATTCTTTCATAAAAAAAAAAAATCATGTAGTGTTACATAATGGGTCCAATCGATGCATGTCTTTTCAGTCAGAACTCAAATTGACCCAGCTTATGACAAGCAAACCCGAACCTGACAGTCCGCCCGTGTTACCACCTCTCCTGGCAGCGGAGAGAAGCCACTTCCCCAGTCTCTCACTCTCACGCGGCGTCATCGAGTCCAGGGCATCTCGCCATCTCCCCTCCTCACTCGATTCGGACAGTCAATCTCTCGGTCTTTCCAGCTCAGCTCTCCTCTGTGTGTCGTCGCTCCTCCCTGTGCGTTGGCGACCTCTGATCAAGCTCTTAGCGCCGGCGACTGAGGACTCATCCACTCAGTGTGGTGAGTGGTGACTGCTTCTCTCTCTCAGGCACGTGAAGTGGGCAGCACTGGTCACAGCCTCTCTTTCTTATTGATTTTCTTTTAGCCTTTCCAATTCTCCTTCTGAGCTCTGATCTATGGTTTTATTTGCTACTGGCAATGATAAATTAATAAGTTTAGTACTTTCCCGGTTCTATCTATCCTATCTTCATTTCTGAACAAAAAGGAAGCCTCTTCAATTTAGTCCTTGTTAAACTGAGAATCTCTATATGATATATATATATATATATAGACAGACACACATATATCTCTTCAGTTCTGTGTATTCTTTTCTTGCTCTGAAGTCTCAACATGACGATGCATGTTATCTTTTTCTCAAATCTTTCTTTCTTTCTTGTTATTTAGCGTGTCACTCAGCATCTAACCTAATCCGAGATTATTTACTATGGAAAAATGCTAGTAAAGCTGGTAAAGCTGGTGGGACAGTCCGAATTGATAGTGGGGCAATCCGAGATTATTTTCATCCTCTTGTGACTTCATGTCTCCACACAAATCTCAAGTTGGTCAAAATTAAAATTTGTTGATTTAAGATTTGTTGTTGGTTACCGTACCTTGTAATCCAGGACTTGACAAATGAATTTTTTTTATTGCTTCAGATTATAGATAAATGAATTGCTTCAGTTTCTAGATAAAATTTGTCAATTATTTACTTTCTGACTTGTTGCAATGCTTGGATTTGTTATGTTGGTTAATCACTTAATTGCTTCAGTTCGTAGATAAATGATTTTGTTTTTTGTTTTTGCAATGCTTGGACTTGCGATATATGACTAGTTGAAGATGATCAATCATCTTTAGTTTGATGGTAGGGAGGATTATGTCTTCCTCACAGCAAGAAAAAGCTCAAGAGACTTTAGTATTTGGTTTCTAAATTATGACGTCAGCATTATGTAGACAAATTTCATTGATGATGTTCAAATGATGATCATGGAGAAGAGAATGATCATGTTATTTATATTCTTTAGACTTTAGCATTTGGTTTCTGAATTGTGACTTTATCGACTTCTTTGATTGGAGATTTTGAGACTTTAGTTTTTGACTTCTTATAGGAAACTTAAAATCTGAAGGAGACAATAATGGATGACCCATTATATTTTATTAAAATTAATTATACTTCTAGTTCCAACATATGTATTTCTCTTCCTGCACTTTCCATTCTTAACATTCTATAGTCTATATTTTGTTTGAGTATGATAATGATTTGTGTTTTAACGATAATATTTATGTTTTAAATTAGTTATTTTAAACATAAAAAGCATAAGAATCGAAAATGTGATAAATGGGCCTAAAGCCAGTGGCCCTTTCCTCAGGTATCTGTCCTTTTTTTGGACTTGGGGCCTAAACAGGCAGCCCATTTTCCCGGCTCTACGTGCCATATTGTTTTGGGGTCATTGCTTTAGTGCATATATTCCATAATAATATCAGCATGCAACTTGGGAAGAAGCATTTCTTGGGCTGATTATTTGTCGATCTAAAAGTTGATATTTGGAATGTCTCATTTACTGTTGGGAGCCATTTTGATTCGGAGGGTTAGTGGTCTTGGGCTATTATATAGAAGCACTTCTTTACAGAAGAACTTGAATAACTTAATATCCGGTTCTATCAGAGACAAGCACTCCTTTGGTGCCAAAATTATCTTAGGTATGTGATCAATCCTTCTTCTGTTTTTTCTTTTAAGATTTTGTGCATGATTCCTGGTCTGTTGATTTAAAGAGTAATTGAAGATCATGTAGTTTTTGAGAAAGGAAACCAGTTAAACTGATATGATGATTGAAAGCCTGTTGCTTTGCAGAAAAACCTTTCAATCGTTTGCTCATACACGGATCTGCAGCGAACAATTTGGATTGGAATGGGGGTTTGATTATTTCAACTATTCATACTTCCTGTTCGGTTCTACATGACAACTGTTTTTGTACCCTTGCTGGAGATAAACTAATTGAATCTGATTTGCATGCTAATGAAACTGCCAACCATGTGGTGAAGTCTTCTGCTGACTTAGATGATGATGTTGAGAAGTCTTGTATTGATTCTGGTGATGGTTTAGTCACCAAGAAAACATATGAAAAACCAGTGGATTTCACTAAAATTGAAATTGCCAAGCTCCCTGTTGTTATAATCATTGGTCGCCCAAATGTAGGGAAGTCAGCATTGTTTAACCGGTGAGTTCTTGTTTTGTCAGATCCTTAGTTTGCAGTCAATTAAGGCAAGACTTACAGCATTGAATTTTAATAACATTTTTGTGTTGGTGATAACTTATAGTCTAATCCGGAGAAGGGAGGCTCTGGTATATAACACGCCTGATGATCATGTTACTCGGGACATACGGGAAGGGGTTGCCAAGTTGGGTGATTTAAGATTTAAAGTGCTAGATTCAGCTGGTTTAGAAGCAGAAGCAACCTCAGGGTCAATCCTTCACAGAACAGCAGGAATGACTGCTAGTGTGTTATCTAGGTCTAACTTTGCAATCTTCCTGACAGATGGAAGGTTAGTTTTGACTTTTGAATATGAATTATATAAGCCTTTTTGCATGAATTAGTTTGTGTGAGTGTGGCTATTTTTTGCTGTTTTGCTTGATGATCTGTATGATATTTTATGGGATCTCAGGTGATTGTGTACTATGAACGGTAAAGCTTAAACGTATTTGCAGACACCCAAAAAAAAAACATAAAACAAAGAAATGTTCTGCTGTATTTCATATTTTAAATGTCAGTAATGGCTTGTTACTGATCCTTACAATTTTGAATTGCTACTCTTTAATGTGAAGTGCAATTCTGATTTTTACTGAATATTTTTTGTCTTTATTATTGACTTCTTACCAGATTTGGACTCCATCCTCTTGATTTGGAGGTTGGAAAATGGCTGCGTAAACATGCACCTCAAATCAAACCTATTGTAGTGATGAATAAATGTGAGTCGCTCTTTGATGCTAGTGGTTCTCTTATGACAGCTGCTTCTGAATTGTTCCGCTTAGGATTTGGGGAACCTATTGCCATATCTGCTGAGACTGGGTTGGGTTTGCCTGACTTGTATCAGTCTCTGAGGCCTGTTCTAGAGGATTATATGCTTCAAGTCTTAAATGGTAAGATGGGCCCAGTTTTAGAGTAGATTTTGCCATCTGATGATAAAAATGTGATTACCACATGCAAATTTACGCCTGTTAATTGTATAGGTTTTATTAAGCTTTGATCACTATGTGATATATGTGTCTTTTCTTTCCACTGGAGCGGATTGTTAAGCCAATCATGTGTTCATTTTTTTATCACGTGAAGAATATGCAAATTTGACCTCATCTAGGTTAACTGTTGCTTTTCCATCTTTATATCTTCCATTGATTCAATTTTTAATAATTGTGGGTGAAGGAAATCAGGATGATAGCTACAGTGAGGATAGTTTTTCTACTGAGGTTGATGAAAGTCAACTTCCATTGCAGTTAGCAATTGTGGGACGCCCCAATGTTGGGAAATCAACCTTACTAAATACGTTGTTACAAGAAGACCGTGTTCTTGTGGGTCCTGAAGCTGGTCTGACAAGAGATTCAATCAGAACCTCATTTGAATTTCAAGGCAGAAAGATTTTTCTTGTATGTACTCATTAATTTTACTCCTTTTTTGGTTCTAGAATTGTATAGTTGGAGGAGGTGACCAATAGACTTAAGCTGAAATATTTCTGTGAAGTATGAAGCCTATTTTCCCCCGAGAAGTATGAATCCTTACTCTAGTTATAGTATAATTAGGACACATTACTTTCTTTAATATTACTTTTTTATGTTCTTGTACCATTAGATAAACTTTATAATCTTCAAAACACGGCTATGCTAACTATTGTAAATCAGAGGTATAATCTTACTCTCTGTTTATGTGTATTATTCCAATGGAGAAAGGTACAATATATAGGTTACTGAGGGAAGAGGAAATCAGAAATTACAATCAAACAATAAATGAGATTGTAACTAGAAAATCAGAATATTTCCTGAACAATTCAGATCCTAAATCAGATCCTAGAATCATGGGATTAGAACTAGAATCAAGGGATTCTCTCTAACACCTAGAATCATGGGATTAGGTTAGAATCAAGGGATTCTTTCTAACACTCACCCTCAAGCTGGAGAATAGATATCTATCATTCCCAACTTGCCTCGGAATCCCTCAAATTTGGCTCTGCCTAGAGGTTTTGTCATAATGTCTGCAATCTGGTTTGTAGATGACACATAGGTCAAATTCATGGTGCCCTCTTCAATCT
>JBAGKO010000002.1:9544539-9559818 GCA_037177275.1 Acacia concinna | reverse complement strand
ATTATGTTGTTTGACTTATGAACTACTATATAATGTAATAAAACACAACATATAATATTATTAAGTAATGTAATTAAATTTCTTAATATTTTCTTAAAATTCTCAAAAAATATCTTATAAATAGGAATAGAGTGACTAAGAGATATGTACAAAATCGTCTATGGTGATTCAAATTAACCTTTGAACAATAATTTAATGACGTTAGTTTTTTAGGGTTGTTTAGTATGAGAGGAAGGGAGAATTTATTAAGGAACTTTTTCTTGACAACTTTTTGCCCCAAAAGAAAATTAACATTCCAACTTATTAGTTTTTTAAAAAATAATTTTACATATTTAAATAATTTTTAGGGTTGTTTAGTATGAGGGGAAGGGAGAATTTCTTTTTTTTTTTCAGTTGGAATTTAAAAATTAGAGAAGTAGGATTAATAATTTTTAAATAAACTTTCTTACTATTTTATTTTATATATTTTCTTTATTAACATTTTATAATCCCATTTTTTAATCTTTTTTTCTTTAAATCCAACTCATAAATATTTTTCTTCCCTTCCCCTCTGCCTAATACCAAACATACTTATTGCACCAAATCCAACTGGTACATGCATGGTATGAATTATGAAATGTGTAGGTTTGAAAAGGTGGAGCTTTAAACAATACGGTTCTGAATGTTAGGGTTGTAAAGGGGAAAACATGCCTTTTACGAAGCCCTTAAATTTGATGGACATTATTGGGCTCCATCCAAATTAAATTATCTCTGACTTTTTTTCCTGCTTTTACTTACTTTTGGATCCCACTTAACTTTAATTTTTAAATACTAAAATATAGACATTTTTAATTAAACATGTTTTGGGTATGAATATGATTTGCCATTTATAATTACTCACACGTTATAAATAATATGAGTGTGTGTGTGTGTAATTTATATGACAAAGGACTCAAGTGGTTAAAGTTAGTTATTTTGTTTAATGGATGGTTCCAATTTTATTGTAGTTTACTTGTCAATCCAGCAGTTAACAACTCAAAACACTGACATATTAATATAGGAGATGAACCTCTAGGTCAAATATTCAATTTTATGATTATTAGATCTCAGAATATTTTTATTAAAAATTAAATCTACATAATTCATACAACACAATTTTTTAGGAAAATCTTTTAATACTTAAATATAGCCATATTAAGTTTTTGTGATCTAATTATGATATTATTAATAAAATATTAAAATTATATAAAAAATAAATTAGGGAGAATTGCAATTTAGTCCCAAAGAAGAAAATTTATGACAACAATTTCGCAAAATTGCATATTTACAAAAAATTCCTGCATGAAATCACGTACTTGCAAAAAAGTACTATAAAATTGTTAAGCTTAACATAAAGGTGTAACATGGAGTTGTCATTAACAACTTCATGCTTTTCATTAGTAATTTTAAGATTTTTTTACAAATACGCGATTTTGCAGGACTACTTTATCGTAAAGCTCCTTTCTTTAAACCAAATTATTTTGAGCACTAATTAAATTGTAAGGCTCAAGGGGTTTTTGGAGGAGAGGGGCAAAGTGGATAGGAGATTTGAGTGTTGTTCAAAAAATACGGAGGGGAGGGGAACTTTCCTCCATCATGGACAAAATTTCCCCTGTCAATTTCTTGAGTGCCATACAACCATGCTAACATTTTTTTCACTTTTTATAACCAGTCTAAATAAAATATAAATCATGTTAAAATCATCACTTTCTTAAGAATTAACTACATGCAACTAGTGAAACTCATATTTATATCTAAGATCATTTTATTTTAAAAGAATTGTATGTAAGTCTTAAATAAAAGAAATAATATCCCTATTCATAAATGAAGAAATTGATAAGTTAAAAGGCTATTATGAGATTTATCGATAAATTATTTTTCTTAGAACTTTCATTCCTCTCTTGCTAAAATTAAAGTACTGATTAAGTACTGGTTTTGTTCTTATTTTGTTTACAAAATGGGTACTTTAATCGGGCCTTCCTTGCCAGAGAGTGTACCCATGCCTTCACACACACTAATAGGTGTGTGATATGCTCGATGCTACAATCGTACTTGACATCTTGCTCCTTCGCAGGATGTGCTCACTCGGATTCATGTCTCTCACCTGTGTTGGCTGATCGCTTCTAGTATTCATCGACTAATAACAAAAGGAGATTAAGACAACACTCTCTCTATATTGCAATATAAGATATATTTCACGAGTTGATTTTAATCTTAATTATAAAACATATTTTTATATTTATTAATTTTTCCTTAATTTACCTATAATGATCAAAGAGGAAAGAGAATGATGAAATAAAGGAAAATAATTAGATTTTTTTTAAAAAAATTAAAACCTAAATAACAATACCTTATTTCCGGAGTGTGTGGCTTCTCTCCTTTACTTTTCTCCTCTCTTGTCTCTCTTTTACCATTTGTCACTATTAGATTACAATTTAAATTAAATATAGAATATTAAAATAGTGATCTAAAGGTGAAAATGGGTAAAGGAGAGATAAGGGAGAAGAAAAGTAAAAGGGAGAAACTGAGCTCCATTCACCGAGGTTACAACAAGATAGCTAATTACTCTCTTTCATCAATAACCTCCCCCTCCCCCTCTCTTTCAAGAGGAGATGATGGTTGATCAAAGAAACAAAAGTTTCTTGTTAGTTGGTAATTTAAGTATTTTAGAAAATATATGTCATATTAATTAATTTAACTAACTTTATTAATATAATCAAATTAGTTAAATATGTCTTATACAACCCAACAGATAGAGTAACTAAATTTAATAAATAAAAACTTCTTATTATAAAAAATCTTAAAATGAATGACCATAGATAATAATGAGTGGGTCAAATAGTGACCTAATAGAAATAACTGGATTATGAAGTTTCAATGCGTTTCTTGGGTCAAAATGAAATTAAGCATTTTTTTACTGAAAAGATAATAATACCTTTACAAGTATGAAAATCTAATAAATAAAATATTTAAGTCTTATGAGTCAAATTTAGTTATTTGCAATTGAGATTTTCACATTACAGCTATTTAAATTCATACAACACAATTTTGTAGGAATTTTTCGAAGACTTAACTATAATTAAATTAAGTTTTTTGTCATCTAATTGTGATTCCTTTTTTTTAGAAAAAAAAGAAATAAAATAAAATCTTTAACCTCTATCAGTATAAGTATGTCATAAATAAATTAAATTATAGCGCTAATTAGATTTGATTAATTTACATATACTTTATTTTTTGTATTTTTTTGTGAAATTGATGGAGTTTATTTTTTCATGCATATTATTATCTTGAGTCCTATTCATTTGTTGAAAAGTACATATGAGGTGATGGAAAGTTCCCCTGGGTTAACACAAAAAAAAAAAAAGAAGAAGCAAACAATCGGCAATTTAGAGTGCGATTGTTTCAGTATGGGATTTATTTCACAAGGCAATTAGGAGTAGAATAAAAATGGTAGAAATATCAGTGCCTAGTGGGAGATATGGTCCAAGCTAGAGCAGCCTATTTCTATTATGTTGACAAAAATCACCATCTTCTTGATAATGATGAAGGAGTTGCAAACTTTGTGACTTCCATAGGCACATGGGACAGAACCAAATGGAGTCTTTTTCTTACTGAGTTGGGTTGTTGATCGCATCTTGGAGATGCCCCCTCCTTCCATTTCCCACTCTAACTCTGATTCCTTCTTTTGGAAAGCATCATTTGATGGTACTTTTATCATTAGATCTGCCTACAATCTGTTGGAGGTCTGAGTAGATCAAGACAATGAACCTCTTTGGAAAAGTATCTGGCATTGGCCAATTCCTAAAAGAGCAACATTTTTCACGTGCTAAGTTTTTCATGAGTGTTTACTAACAAATTCTCTCGGAGTGAACTGTGGACTTAGTGAGCATAATGAATGCCCTTTTGAGTACCACAGAGAGGAATCTATACTTTACATTAAGAGAGATTGCCATATAGCAAATTTTGTATGGCTTTCTATCTTTAACCCCATATACCATAGTTTTTTTTTGTGGTAATTTGGAGGTATGGCTACATTGAAACATTCGCTACAATGTAGGATCGTCATCATTTCGTAGATGGCCATGGTTGAGAGTCTTTGGCCTAGTTTGCTAGATCATATAGAAGAACATATGTCATCAAATCTTTGAAGGAAGTATCAACAATCATTTATCCGTATTATGTCAATGCAAATATTTGTTATTCAAAGAAGTTGAAGAGGGGAAATTGCATCATAAGGTGTACAATCTCTTAGGCAGGCTTCAGGAAAAATGGTGTCCACCAATAAAAGGATATGTGAGAATCGATGTTGACGGTTCCATCAAGCCATAATCGAAAATAGCTACGGGCGGTTTAATTCAAGACCATAGAGGATAGTGGATCAGAGGTTTTTTGCAAAACTTAGGGCCCTACTCACCTACCATGATGGAAATACTTGCTATTCAAGCAAGCCTGATAGTGTGCAAAGCAAGGCGTTTTGAAAGGGTCCGCGTGTACTTTGACTCTATTGTAGCCATTCATACACTAATGGCAGATGTTGTGAATTATCATCTCCTTCAGCAGGAGATTGATGAGGCTAGATCACTCATTTTCTCAAATTGGGATTTACAAATTATTCACGCCCATAGAAAGGCAATGAGATGTGTTGATTTTTTTGACAAATATTGTATATGAGACGAACATGGAGCTAGCTAACCATACTTGATGTTCCATCAACTCTATGTTCAAATATAATATTAGTTGATCCAAGCCAAAATTAAATATTCTTCTTTTATTTTTACTTTATGTATTTCAACTCGCTTCTTGTTATTTCATAATCTCAAGTATAACACTTGTTAATTGATATAAAAAACAGAAAAAGAAAGGAACTTACCATGGCTAGTAAACATATAATAAATTAATAACTAACATTAAGTGCGTCTGATACTTTGATAAGTTTTTTTTTTGGCCTGAAGATACTTTGACAAGTTAACAAACTCAAAAACAAAGCAAGAGAAAGAAACTGTATAAAAAGGAAAAAGGGTAAAAGGCGGGGAGGCCAAAGAAAGAGCACGCGCGAGGAAGAGGTGGTTACAAGTTGGACCACGTAGGAAGAGGACACCTAAGCGTCTGAGCCCACACTTCCTCATATTTACATGTAGGCCCCTCCAAATATACTTTTTTCCTGCATAACCCCCCACACGGGCTCTTCTTTTATGGGTGGGTGCCTCTCAAACGGCTAATCATAGCCCTCTCTTTTTATCGTTTCGTGATATTTTCGACTTTGCAACGTCTCTCATTGCCTTTTACGTAAAAACAAGAAAAAAAAAATGAAAAACACTAGTAATATTTTATAGAGAAAATGACAAAAATAAATAAATTTTAAACTAGTAATAATCAAATAAACTGAGTTATCAATTGATGCATTCCTATAGTCCATCCTTTTACTCTTATAAACAACAAAATTGATTCAGGATTTTGAATTTGAATTAATATTTTGTTGTCATTCTCCCAATTTATAATTATTTCTTTTCTTTACTTATTCCATCACCTTTTAAGCCAAATAATAATACTAATAATAATAATAATAATAAAAGTAGGGGTACACAGGGAATCACACTTCTCAATATATACTGGCAAAGCTGTAAGTGCGACAAGAAGCAAAGTTCACAACATGTCATGCCGTGGGGACCATTGAAAAGGCATTAATTCTTAATCAGGTGATTAGCTCCACATTAATTAAAGTCATTTTTATTTCACACTCATAGATATGCAAAGTCACATTAAGCTATCAGCAAAACTATTATACTGATGGGTTGAGTTTAGTAAAAGAGACTTCTCTCTCACAATATAATAAATTAATATTTGAATACCTTTGAAGAAATGTTTGTCACATTTAGTATCTTCCACTATTTCAATTATACTTATTTTCAATAGGACAATACATGTGTTTAGTGAAAAAAAAGAAGCTGACTCATACCCCATATAAGATCATGATTTTAAATGCTGCTGCGAATATAAGGACCCTATTGTAAGCAATTCATAAGTATTTCAATAAGCTTTTAATCTTGAAGGCATGCATTAATTACCTGTTTGGATACTAAAAAAAAAGGGCTTTTAAGGGTAAAAAGATTTTTTCACAAAATGTTGCTAAATACCACAAATTTTTTGAAAATAGCTTTTGAGTAAAAAAGGGCTTTTGAGCTTCTAAAAGGGATTTTTTTTTAAAGCCATTGAAGATAGCTTTTCTAACTCTCTCTCTTCACTTTTACTTTTTCACCTCCATATCTCATAATAAAATAAAATTTTAATGTTAAAATAATTTATATCATAATATTTTTTATCCATCTCATAATATTTCGGTACTCTAAATTATTTTTTATCATCTTATAATATGGACTAATATTGCAATTTTAATTTTTTTAATCCAATTTATACACATTTTGTAATTTATTATAAAATTTTAATGTTAAAATAATTTATATCTCCTCACAACCCTTACATATAATTATTATAAAAGCCAATGCCCTTTTTGTCATTTCCCTGTAAAAAAAGTCATTCTGGTAATATTTATTTAAACATTTTCATTTTTCCAAAACCAACTTTTTTCACAAAAGCCCTTCTCAAAAGGTATTATGAAAAAAGCCCTTTATGCACCAAAAAGACTTTTCAAAAGTTGCATCCAAACGGGTTCAAAAACAGATGAACCCATAAAATCCAACTTACATATAAATATAAATGAGAATATTGGCTGTTATACTAATTTTGGCAATATATTGAAATAGTTATGTTGAGGAATTTTAATTCTTTATTCTCATTGATGCTGTGATATATCCCCTCCAATCATAATTACAAGATTCAATTGACTTTTTTTTTTGGAGAAATTAAAGAAACAAAATAAATTACTTAATCATATTACATGTAGTGTTTTACTATATTATATATTAGTTCATAAGTCAAATAAAATATTTTTAAAAAAATGATAAATTTTAATACTTTAAAGTAAAAGAATTAATTTTATTAAATTTATATAAAAATACAATTAAATCTTATAATTAATATCAGAAGAAGTATTTGATAATATGACAATAGGCTTAGAAATGTAGGATGGTGATTAAAAAAATGGAGAGCAAAAAGAGGACATAATCATGATTATGTCTCCTTAACGGTTCAGAGGCAAAAGCCTACAATCATCAGTGTTCACTTTGGATGCAATAATCTCCCCAAGTTATACATAATTTTAATTTCAAATGTAGACGTTGCATATTTCACTTTTATTAGTATAATTAAAAGTTAGGAAGGTCTTGCCCAATGGATTCGGTTTTCAGGCCTCCTCCGGTAATGTTACCTCTTATTGTGAAGGATATGTTAGAAGTAGTTGAAGACCCAGGCTGAAGAACTGATGTGTTATATTATAGCTTTTTGATCAACTCAGTTGTATACATACAGACCTGATGATTAGTTTGTTAATGAATATACTTGTTGGCAAAAAATAAAAAAGTATAATTAAAAGTTAGGGAAAATTGTGGAAAAAACTAAAAAAGTGACAAAAAGGCAATTTAGTGAATTGAAATATAAAAATATTTGATTAGTCATTTATAAGAATTTAAAATTTTTGAAATCTTGAAAATTCTGTAAAATTACATAGCCGTTGGATTTTATCTATATTAACAGTTTAAGTACACATTGCCTAAATGCCCCTCGAGGTGTTAATATAGATACTCAAATTGTTCAAATTGAAGGGTATTTAAGTAATTTCACAAAATTTTCAATATTCCAAAAATTATAGATTCTTACGAAAAATTGATCTAGGATTTTCAGATTTCACTACACTAAATCTTCTTTTTTACATTTCCTTTGTATTTTTCAGGAATTTTCCCTAAAAGTTTATAGTTTAAATTCGTAGGTTCTTATATTTTAGACTAATTTTTAATTAAACCTTTATATTTTCTTTATTGAGTTTTCTTAATTTAGTCCATCGCAAGCATTAATTTTTATGTCCATAATCTCCTAATGAGGGTTGATGTTGATGTTAATTAAGCGATATGTAAGTTATCACAAATTTTTTTAAAAAATATTATACTTACAAATACAAATGCGAAATAAAATGTATTTATTGTCTCTGCATCTACGTATAATATATAATTTGGATGATACAGATTTTGTTCAAATTTATGTAACAAAATTTATCAAACTGTACATTAGAAGCACGTGGTTGATTACTTACACCACTTCTATTACTTTTTTTCCCCTACAAAGATACTAATTATATTGCAATTTACTGAAATACAATGTCTTGGAGGAATAAATGGAAACAAATAAACAAGCCAAAACCTAAATGAAAGTTCCAAACACATAGCAAACAAACTAAAAACACAAACATTAGCTTCCAACAAGAACATAAATCCATATAATGGGAATGCAGCACTGACAAAGTCAGTAACTACGATGACGGTCGAGATACCGAAACCAGAGGGCAAGACCCATCTAACAAAGCTTTGGCAATCCTTCCAACTACCAAATCTACTTCTATGGGAACACATATACCACTAGAATGGTTCCTAATCAAGTTCCTTGAGTCCAGAGTATTCTCAAGGATAACAACAATCACCATATCAGAGAAAACATAGTCAGTATGATAATGAGCAATAGAATCACAACTCTAGTCCAAAAATGAACAAAAAGACCATACACCCTGAACAAGCTCATGTCTATCTCATAATTGAACAGTGCTGGCATAGACATTGAGTGGGCATGTTGCGAGCCAATGATGAACATGATGTATAAGTCTCTTGAACAAGGACAAATTGAAAGTTCTGAATTGAAAAGCAACTGACAATGAATTATAGCTTCAAGCAACAAACCAGCTAACTTCCCTCCCACATAAGAACATCTCAAGCCATTCAAAGTCATTTGTAGAAGACAGCTTAGAATCCCAGTTTAAATTATGATGGTCATCCACCCCACTTCATACTCACTTAGAGATCTTCCATGCTAGATCAAGCAGGGTAGATATATTTGGGATAGGAAAAAGTATCTTATGGTATGCATGTATCTGAGCTTCAGTATAAAAATCCACCCAATAATACTAATGTAACCAAACATTTGGGTTCCACTCCTCTAAGCAACTAGCAACCCTCAATATAAAGATCTCAATCAAGAAGAATAGCAGTACCATCCTTAAAACTAGATTTGAACAAAATATTAGAACAGGGATACTGAGTGTACTAAATCTTGAAAAAATTACAAACCTTGGTGTCCATAGCTCTTAGCTTTATCAGAGTGAATCATACCCAATAGATCCATTACTAAAGCCTCCAAATCAACAATGAGACCAAGAAATCTCCACCTCACCATATCAATCACCACCAAGGACTATGGGGGCACTTATCGGAGGTCACAACACATATTCGAGCCTTCCAAACCTTCATGCATCGAAACCTGTGATCTCTTTGCTCACCCTTGTTGAGGCCCAACCTCGCTCCCAAGTCAATAGAAGACAGCATAGGAAGAGCATCAGACCATAACATAGTAATCTCCACCAGATGGGGAGAGATGATTGCCTGGGATACACATTTGGATGATGGCACCAGAATCAAACCCTAAGGGTGTGTTTGGTTCAATTGAGGTTAGGTTAGGTGAGGTTTATTAAAGTTAGGTTAGGGGATGTTATAAACTTGTTTGGTTCAGAAAGAGGGGAGATTATGTTTGGTTTCTTGTTTGGTTCAATAAGGTAGGTTAGAGAAGTTAATTTTAATTGAACAAGTATGCCCTTATCAATTTATTTACATTTTTAAATATTTATTGATTTTATATGTTATTTTATTAACTCTGAGATTACCAAATGGGTGGAAAAGTTACAATGCTTTATCAAAGCTAGATAACAGTTGTCTAAGTCACGATTTCAGAAGTCTACTAAGTCATGACTTAGAGAGACATACAACACCTCCTACTTAAGAAGGGCATTTAGGTCGCGACCTGAGAATTGCCATGTCGCGACTTGGAGAGATAGAGACACATCCAAGTCACAACTAAACAAAGTTTTTTAACCTTCAAACTTTACCTTATTCAACCTAACCTAAACAAACCCCCAACCAAACACATCTTAAGAGAAGGAGAAAAGTCCCAAATCGGGGGACGAGTTTGGATCCGCTCTTACACCACTTCTATTACAAATTAATAGGTTATGAGTATAAGGACTAATATTTATTATTAAAGAAACTATATAGTCAACTATGATAAAAATATTACAGAATTTAATTACAGCTGAGTAAAAATTATAGTAAATAGCATATTAATTTTAATTTGTTAAAATAATAATAAGTGAAAACAATTTTTATATACTTAAATTAAAGAAATGAGATAAACTAATTTTTTTTATTTCATCGAAGATTTTTTTTTTTAAATTTTTTTATGAGGATAAGACCACTTACCATTTTACTATTTGCTTATTTATATAAAAAAAGATTATGATACGTCCTTTTCAAAAAATTCTTTTTAACGTTATAGTATATTATATATAGTGGCTTAAGGAAAAATGAAAAATAGATTAAATTAAGACATTAATATTTAAAACTATTTTTGTTTTGCCTGCGATTTAAAACTAAATTTAACCCACTAACATGAAGGAGTGGATTAAAATAAAAATCACTGTGCAATTAGTCCATAACAATGTTAGGGAAAAAGATAAATAAATACCCTCTAAACATTAAAAATTTTAAAAGGTGACTTAAATTTGGTAAATGACAAATAAGGGGCTCTGACTAAAACTCAATAGAGAATGACTAAAATTAAGTAGAGAATAACTAAAATAAGATGACTAAAACTCAATAGAGAATTATTAAAACTCAATAGAAAATGACTAAAAATGATTAATTTTCTACCCTTCATTTATCATTTACCAAATTTAAATCATCTTCCTAAATTTTTAATATTTATGAGATATTTATTTATCTTTCCCAATAATGTTTTTTTTTTTTGGCCAGAATCTTTCCCAATAATGTTATTATTAGAAAGAAGTCCCTTCTAGATGTATTATGAGAAAGAAGTGTCCTTTATTCTTGTGGTTAGAGGAAAGAGAAGAAGCGTCTTCCCCTTATCACGAGCCTGCCACGCCTTCTCTGGAGGCTGGACTCTGGACTCTGGGCTCGGACCGTGGACCCCCCAAAATTATCGCGAGTTTTTCAGCCATATGCTCGTGTAAGGGTCTCAGTTTATCGTCTCTCTCACGCTCACCAACTTCTTTTGCCTCCTTCGTTTGTCTATTATAATGAAAATGAATGTATCGCCCCGAGGTCTTCGTCTCGGTGAGCTTAACTTTTTCCCTATTCAACACACTTTTATTTCTTCTCCGTCACTATTGGTTTAGCTTTCATTATCCCCTTTTTCTTCGTTCAACTCCTTTTGCTTTCACTTATTTTTAGTTTTCCGCTGAGGAAATAAAGGGGGAATCCCCACTGTTCTTGATCCTCTTGTTCTTTAGTCTTCATCTTCCTTCTCAGTGTTCTGGGTTTGCTCCTCTAACGGTCACTTGGAGATGCCTCCTTTGGTCTTCTTGTTTCTTTTTCTTCTTCTCTGTAATAATCTTTCAACTGTGATTTCTCTCAATGCCGAAGGCTCTGTCCTTTTGTCTCTTAAGCAGTCCATCACAGACCCAGATGGGTCTATGAGTAACTGGAATTTTTCTGATGAAAACCCATGCTCATGGAATGGGATCACATGCAAGGAACAGAGTGTTATTTCTATCAGTATCCCAAAGAGGAAGCTTTACGGCTCGCTTCCTTCTTCACTGGGATCTATTTTGCAGCTTCGCCATGTGAATTTCAGGAACAATAAGCTCTTTGGGAAGTTGCCTCCTGAGCTATTCGTAGCACGGGGGCTTCAAAGTTTAGTCCTTTATGGCAATTCCTTTTCTGGGCCTGTTCCACAAGAAATTGGGAAGCTCAGGTACCTTCAAACCTTAGATTTATCTCAAAATTTCTTCAATGGGTCTTTACCTGCTTCAATTGTCCAATGTAAGAGACTCAGAACCCTTGTTCTGAATCACAACAATTTAACCGGTCCTCTTCCGGATCGATTTGGTACAGATTTACTCTCTCTGGAAAGACTCGATCTTGCTTTCAATCACTTCAATGGCTCGATTCCTAGTGATATGGGGAATTTATCTAGCCTACAAGGAACTGTAGATTTATCTCACAATAGTTTTTCTGGCTCAATCCCACCCAGCCTTGGAAATTTGCCTGAGAAGGTTTATATTGATCTTACTTTCAACAATTTGAGTGGTCCTATACCACAAAATGGTGCTTTGATGAACAGAGGGCCAACAGCTTTTATAGGCAACTCTGGTCTATGTGGACCTCCTTTGAAGAACCCTTGTACTTCAGAAACTCCAAGTGCTAGCTCACCTTCCTCATTTCCATTTCTACCAGATAACTACCCACCTGGTGATTCTAATAATCCTTATGGGAGAAATGAGAAAACCAAAGGGTTAAGTAAGGGTGCTATTGTAGGCATTGTTGTGGGTGATATAGTTGGAATTTGCCTCTTGGGTCTGTTGTTTTCTTACTGCTACTCAAGGGTTTGTGGGTTTAATCTGGATAATGAGGATGAAGCTGGGTTTGAGAAGGGAGAGAAAGGAAGGAGGAAAGAGTGTTTCTGCTTCAGAAAGGATGAATCTGAGACCTTATCAGATAATGTTGAGCAATATGATCTTGTTCCCTTAGATTCTCAAGTGGCATTTGATTTGGATGAGCTTCTCAAGGCTTCAGCTTTTGTTTTAGGAAAGAGTGGAATAGGTATTGTCTACAAGGTGGTGCTTGAAGATGGGCTAACCTTAGCCGTGAGAAGATTAGGTGAAGGCGGTTCTCAGAGGTTTAAAGAATTCCAGACAGAAGTGGAAGCAATAGGAAGATTAAGGCATCCTAACATTGTTACCCTTAGAGCTTATTACTGGTCCGTTGATGAGAAACTTCTCATCTATGATTATATACCGAATGGAAATCTTGCTACCGCAATTCATGGTAAGTTGATAGATTCTTTCATCTTTTTATTCCCCTTTAAATCTTTCACTGTGCTTTATTTATTTCAAATGCCTGGTGAGTTTGAAAGCTTGTCTGCAAGTAGTTGCATTCATGAATAATTATACTATCTAACAATTTGATTGTTTGGTTTGATTCAATGTCATCAGGGAAGGCTGGAATAGTTGCATTCACGCCAATTTCTTGGTTGGTTCGGCTGAAAATCATGAAAGGAATTGCGAAAGGATTGGTCTACCTGCATGAGTTTAGCCCCAAAAAGTATGTTCATGGAGATCTGAAACCAAGTAACATACTGCTTGGGAATAACATGGAACCCCACATTTCGGATTTTGGCCTTGGAAGACTTGCAAATATTGCTGGAGGTTCTCCAACCTTGCAATCCAACCGAGTTGCTGCTGAGAAACCCCACGAAAGGCAAAAGAGCATTTCTGCATCAGAAGTCTCAGCTAATGTTTTGGTAACTGGCTACCAGGCTCCGGAAGCTCTGAAAGTGGTGAAGCCATCGCAGAAATGGGACGTATACTCATATGGTGTGATTTTGATAGAGATGATCACAGGAAGGTTGCCCATTGTCCATGTGGGGAACTCAGAAATGGACCTTGTCCAATGGATTCAGTTCTGCATTGAGGATAAGAAGCCACTATCAGATGTAATAGATCCGTATCTCCCAGAAGAGGACGCAGATAAGGAAGAGGAGATCATCGCAGTTTTGAAGATAGCAATGGCTTGTGTCCTTAGCAGCCCGGAGAAGAGACCGACAATGAGGCATGTTCTTGATGCTTTGGATAGGTTATCTGCTTCTTCTGATTGAGAAACCCTAGTAATAATAATAATAATCTGTGGATGAATTGTGAATCCAGTTCATTTGTGCAGCTTTTTTAATGTTTGGTCATGTTTTTAATGGTTTCAAGCTTGTTTAGTTTGTCAAAGTTTCACCATAACCCCTTGTAATTGAAGTGCTAGAAAGAGAATGATGAAGCATCTTGTTCCAACCTGATTATTATTTGCCATTACAAGAAATTGCTATTTACACTTGGATAAGTATAAAGAAACCTATAAAAACTCAAAAGTAAGTGTATATGCTGAATCTAACATAATAAACAAAGTTTTATTAGGTTTTTTTACGAACTTCTCTTATGGTTATTCACCCTATCTATGTATGGATATGCATCTGAGAATTGTTTTTTGTTTTATAAACCTTTTGTGTTATGGGGTAAAGCATGCTTTGACAGCTCTTTTCTACCTTTTTTTTTTTTTTTTAATTTGATTAAGGAATATGAAATCACAAGAAAGAATGTCTTGATGTTGGTTAAATTAACCTTCAACAACATATGTTTAGTTTTATATTACTCTTGGCACTTTCTTTTTGGGTAAAAGACAAGATTAACCAATACTTAAGTAGTGCTTGGAAATGCCTTAGCTTCTGAACCCTTGGGACCCATGATGATGATTGATGACGACAATAACAGAGAGATGATTCTGACAAAACATTACTAATATAAATTAGGGAGTGAGTGTCTTCCGAAGTGGTCAAATGATTTGAGGTTTTATTCTCAATCTTTGATCTTACCAAACGGGGGATTGTGCATAATTCTTGATTCTTGACTATTACATTTTTCTTCCTTTGAACCATTAAAGGCTTTCATCATTGATAAAGAATAATGTATTGCACGTACGCCAAACTTATCTTTCTTTAGCTTTTAGCCTTCTCTAACAAGTCATATTAAGAATTTTCAAAAGAAAAGGGAAAATTGCCAAAAACTCCATTTAAGTGTTAATTACAAGGATAAAATTGGCACTAATGACTCATTAAGTGACTGATATTAAGGACTAAAGAATCCTCTTACAAGGCGCCTTATAATAAGAACAGGAAAGAGTATGTTTCACATAGTTAAAGAAAAATTGCTCCATCTGAAAATGAGTTATATTCATTCAAAGATCTTTGTTCTTTGGTACATTAGATCAATACATTTTGCAATGAGAAATTCTTCAGTAATTTCTTAAATAGTAAGTCCTAAATTTTCAACTTTTTCTGGATTCATTGTATGGAAAATTGGACCAGTTTGACCGGTTCAGATTGGAAACCGATGAACCGGTCTAGTAACTGGTCCGGTTTGGTGAAGTTTGTAGAATTGAACCGGATCGGGTGATCAAGTGTGAATAGGTCACTCGGTGGTGACTCAGACCGGTTCAATACTAAACTAGTTCACTCCAATTTTCTTTTAAAAAAATTAATTTTTCTTATAAT
>JBAGKO010000002.1:9531658-9542609 GCA_037177275.1 Acacia concinna | reverse complement strand
TTATATATTAGTTCATAAGTCAAACAATATAATTTAAAGAAAAATAATAAATTTTAATGTCTTAAAATAATGTAATTTAGCTTTCTTAGGATTTTTCTAGGATTCTCTAAAAAAGTCAACTGGGTCTTATAAATAGGAACGGAGGTAGTATATAATTACTTCTATAATAATTTTTTGAATTGTGAGGTCTGTTTTAATTTTAATGCTTCTCGGGGCGAGTAATAGTATAATTGCTATTATGTAACTTTCAGGTCCCAAGCTTAAACCCCAAAAATAGCTTATCTGTTTATTAAGGTAAGAATGCGTACATCTACCTCTTTTCATAGCTCACCTCATGGGAACCTTGTGAGTTTTGCTGCATTTTCTTAAAAGATCAAATTTACCTTCATGTTTTTCAAATTTAAATAAAGGTTAACTTATTTTATTTATTTATTTAGAATATTTGCAATTTTTTGCCAAAGGCCTTGGAGCTTAGTGACATAAGAGCCCTTTAAGGGAATGTTTGGTACAAGGTATTTGAAAGTATGAGGTAAACAAAATTTGAGTTAGATTTAAAAAAATGGAAAAGTGAGCTTATAAAAATTTAATAGAGAAAAAATGTAAAATAAAATAGTAAGAAAAATTAATTAAGAAATTAACCTCATATCTCTATTTTTTTTTTTTAAAATCTAACACAATTTTTTTCATTCCCACTATCCAGCTTCTCTCCTCACACTAAACAATCCCTAAGTGGGAGGTTGCGGGTTACATCCCACTTGTAAGCTCATGCCCTTAGTATTTGTCCCTTTAATTTAAATAGACAGAGAGAGAGAGAGGATTTACAATTTTGTTACTCCTTTTTTTCTATTTTTTAAATTAACAAATATATAAACAGTACTTTTTACCATATTAAGAGAGTCTGGTTCTCTCACAATCTTTCTCTTCATCTTTTCTCATATATCTCACCAATAAGTTTTAAAAAATAAAATAAAAAAATAGATGCCCATAATTTATAAAAATAAAGAGTTGAGATTGATCTACGAGAGATTTGGAAAAAATTAGCTAATAAGGAGACCTGCTTCCATATTAACATTAATAATTTGAAATCCCAAAAAACAATTATTATCTCCATTGGAAGTTAGCTAGACAAAGAAATGAAATGAGTCATGTAATCAGTAAAAAAAAAAAAATCATAACTTTTGATTGATTTTATTTTATTTATTATTTTTTCCCATCAATGGCTTACTTTACTGTCTGAACTTGCCATGTGCATTTTAGTTGAGATGAGCCCATCAAACTGTTATTTGGACAGCCTACTTAGTGAAAGATTCTCATCCTAACATTTCACTTTCCATAAACAATACAGATAAGTTAAAGGACAAAATAGGCATAGGCATAGGCATAGATTTCCAGCACTTAGATTTCAATTTGTCTGCTCTATTTATGAAAAGTCCTTGTTACTAAATTCTAGCCATTTAACCAATGCAAATTATTAAATATAGAACACAGTGGCACTTTGGCCAAAAAAAAAAAGACACTGTGGCACACAGTTACTTTGATATTTATTATCATGAAAATAATAAAACTTTAACTGCTAAGTAACATTGAAAATGTCTGTATATAAGACATTGATAACTTAAATATTACTTAAAGAGGAAACATAAAGAAAGACAGAAAATTTAGGCTGCATTGTTCTTTCTTGCAATCCTCAACCTCTTCACATTTTCTACAAATTCTCTGTGTGACAGAAGAAAAACAACAAAATGAAAAGAAAATCATGTTAGAAAAAATAGTTCATAGTAATCATATATCTTGAGTTAAGTTGCATTCATTATTTTTTCAGTATTATTTAGTATATTAAAGTAATTTTTTTTGTGTGCATCCAACACCTTAAAAGTATTTTATTTTAAAGCGATTTTTGGTGCATTCAGTAATCTAAGTATTTTTCTAATACCATCGGTATCCTAAAATTAGGGTTCTCATTGCTGCTGAGAAAATACTTTGAAGGCAAAATTGTATACAAATTTGTTTAGGATATTGGGTACTACTAAAAAAGGTTACTTTGATGTATAAATGCAGAAAAAATTATTTTAGGATGCTAAGTAGTACTAACAATATACTTCAGATGTACTAGATGCAACTTAACCCAATAATCTTAGAATGGAAAGCAGAATATGGCTACACAAACAAGACATAGAGGAAAAAGGAAACCTACTTCCATGGGACATCACCCACAGTTCTCCAATGATCTTCTCTGTCTTTGTACAACAGTGAATACTCTGACTCAGATTGAAACAGTTTCAAACCAGAAACAGATTTGCTTCCTGAATGTGAATGGTTACAACAAGTTAGATTAGAAGAGTAGACACCTTGTATAAAAATTTTCAAAGAACTTCTGTGACACTTTATCAAAAAGAAAGTTAATTAGTGGTTTTTATGCCTCTTACCAAACATGTTCTCTAACTGGTTTGAAAGACTTGGATAGCCATCATGATCAAGGACACAGATTTTTCTTCCTACAGTAACACCATCCATATTAACCTTCACATAAGCCCACCTATCATTACTTTGAACACCTTCTATTTCTTCATCAAAGCTTTCTGGAACAGATTTAGAATGCATTGTTGAGCTTGAGCTCTTGAGGTTGTTCAGATTATTAGGCTGTGGTGGCCAATCCATAAGTTCATCATCATATCTCCACAAACTCAAAACTGTAACATCCACAACACACAAAAGTCTCACATTAGAAGAAATCATCAGCAAAATAATAGAACTGAAGTTAAATAAGGGATTTTTGTTACAGTTGCCAGAAGTATGATAAGTTTCAGGTTGGACAGTTTTGAGGCTAAGTCCCAAATCAATCATGCCATGATCATCATCTTCATGCTCTTTGCCATGGTAGAAATTAGAGTGAAAAGTAGTTGAAGAGTTCAGAAGAAAGCTTGAAGTGTTTGAATCCATGGAGATATGAAGCACTCCTAAACTTCAAAGCTTAAAGTTAAAAATAAAATATCTAACTCTTGTCTGTGATGAAAGTGAAGAAGTTGTATTGAGTTGCATTCATTTAATCATCTATTTATAGGATCAATTTTGGTTATATATATATAAGTGAAAATTTAAAATAAAATAAAAAACTTAAAAAGCACATGGAAGACAGTGAAACTTTTCTCCATTATCAATCATTGAGAGGAAAAAGCTTATCTTCTGGTACTATCAACATGGAACACACAAGGTAGAAACAAAACACCTCCTCAACAACATGGAATGGCCATGTTGAATCCTAACAAAAGTTGTTCCTGGATCCTGCTTCCTCAATTCACTACAAATCCTTAGACTCTTGTGCTAATATTCCATCTTGATTTTGATTACATGGTGATCTGATGGTGTATAATCTTTAATACTTAATATTGTATTAGAATCATTTAATTTTCTAGACTTGAAAATCATCAGGTTTTGTATCTCCCTTACTGTTGTGGGATTCAGTGGATTATGTGTCAAAAAAACAGAACAGTTTCAGAAAATAATGTAAGGGAAGGCTTATAGATATAGGGACAGGTCTTTTCTGTGACAGGAATGCTACTTTTCAAGGGAACCATGGCCTGATCTGATCCCCACAACCCATTCGACCTTGCTATAAAGCATGTTTTTTATACTGCTTAATCATCACATTCATTCCTGTAATTTCTTTTTCTTTTATGACTGAGAGTTTAGGCGAGTTAAATTTCGATAAGGTTAAAACATGTCTCAAGACTCGAAAAACATTTGCAAAGGTACTTATTAATTGCCTACCTGCAAGTTTCTCAAATTGATGGAGAGATTTGATCTCATGATTTTATGGGTTATAAAGTAACTTCAAATTAATTGGACCAACTTTTGTCGGCTCATTCATGTAATTTAATTTCTTGTTCCTTGATTAATATGCATTATTATGTGTTCATATTTGATTAAGTCCATCTTAGATTTTAATAAGGTTTTTGCTATAAACATAAGTTCAAAGAGAGAATTCAATCTCAAAAGATTAACTTATTAAAAATGAGAGCTCAATGAACTTATAATCTATACGTTGTTTGTGAGGACCTCTCCCAATACGGGTACTCATTACAGTTTTCAAATTACTTTATGTATCTATTGTATATTTTGAGATGGATCTTAGAATCGAAGGGTTTTCACTTAAGTATGAGTAAGGCAAAATATATGCGTTACGATTTTGATAAAAAAAACAAGTTAAAAGTGATTTGAAGATTAAAATACGAGATCAAATTATTCTACAAGTGGTAAAGTTCTGATATTGTGATCAATTATACAAAAGAAGGATTGTGAAATTGCTGAAGATGTTGATTATATAATTCAAACTACGTGGTTTGAAGAGGAAAAAAGCTATTCGGAATGTACCTAAGGTAAAAAAAAAGTTTTTATTTGGGCATAGAACATTTTGCCTGTTTGTGATCAGATGACTGATACAGTGTTCAGGTTTTCAAATTACTGTACGTACACGCATAGCTTTTCTTTTGGACATGAAGAAGTGATTTTGTTTTTTTAATTATTAGTAACTATGAAAAGTATAGATTTTTCGAAAATAATGTAGGAATTTGGTCAACTTAGGATGATGTATAATTGGTGTAACTTGGACGTGAACATCTAAATTATAATGATTTTTTACGTCGCATTCGTTACTACAGCATAAACTCAATCTCCATCAAACTCTTAGAGGAGAGATACAGATATTTGTAGATATTTATTTTTTAATTCTGGTCTGAATTCTTTCTATTTTTTTTTTAAATTATATGAGAGTGATCTCCCAAGCGAGATCAAATATGCATATCATAACCTTGATAAACATTGGATAAAAATGAATCAAAGAATGTGAGAAGATTCTTTCTTTCTGGTTTTTGACTTATGCATGATATCGTAAATTCAAAAATTATTTTATTGATTTATTAAATTTGTTACAACAATCATACTTATTAAGCACATGAAAATCAAATCAAATCAAAACTTGATAATCAAGCAGAATTCAAGTTTAATTTACAAACAATGCTTTCAATTAGAACACCTAATATCTGGTAAATCATAATTGCCGACTAGAAACTTATAATGCTGTGAGAATATAATGGAATGTAATGTAACGGTAATAGATATTATAATGAGATTAGTTCATACTACCTCCAGTCGCTAATTAAAACACTTTAAAGCATTTGAATTTATTATTTTTTTAAAAATATTTTGTATAATTTATAAACTAATAAATAATATAATGATACACTACAGATGATATAATTAAGTAACTCATTTATTTTTCTTAAAATTTTTTAAAAAAGTCAATTGGATCTTATATTTAGAATTGAATGGAGTATAATCCTAGGAATGGTGATTTTATAACATTAATCTTCAAAATGTGCTAACCAAAGATGGGTTTTAATGTTTGGCACTCTCAACTAGAAACTCTAATCCTATATTTAGATGGAGAGAAAATTAAAGGGAAAAAACTCAAAAATAATAAATTTCTTTATTTTTTATGAAAGCTTTCAAACTTAATATTCATTTTTCTCTTATTTCTCCCTGTCCAAACATATGTAAGAGGTCCTTAACAAAAGGCCTTTTTCAAGGAAAATCTTATGAAATTGTTGCCACTATTGAAAGGGTAGCTAATCATACTATCAAAAATTCAAAGGCGTTCATGAATCTTACTGTCCCACTTTATATGTACACTTAATTTTGGTGTTGTTTGTTTTGATATTTTATGTAGTGTTGACTGTTATTGCTTTGATACTTTGAATGATATTTTTCTTTCCAGAAAATAAATATCTTCACTTAGGGTTTGTTTGATTGAAAAAAAGGGAGAAGATAAGCCTTTCATTGGAAAACTTGCTTTCATCATATATGGGAAGGAGTCTTCCATCATGACAGCTAAGAGCATGCTGTTCTACTTAAAAATCATAATGTCAAGGCTGAAAATAATCCTACTACTCTTTATAATTTAAGATTAATTATCTCTTTTTTTTGGAAGGAAAAAATAAACATTTCTGTCATTTATTTTTCTTTTTCCATTTTTTTATGTTTAAATATGTCTGTCATTTTCATCCATATCAAATCTATAAAGTAGTGCTACTTCGAATGCTGTCGCCTCAATTTTTGCTCTTGTTGGGTTCCTTCATTGTTGTGTTATGATTCAAGTTGGTGATTATGCTTTTAGTAGGGTCCTTAACCTTATTGGTTTGTGGTTTAAGTGTAGTTGTCAATTTGTTTTTAGTTTTAGTTGGTCTCCTAAGGTTCTCTAACCCAAATGTTTATTTATCATTTTACTTCTTAATAAAATTGTGTGGGTGTGTGTAAAGTGTAAATTGGCTGTTTATGTTCTTTCCCAATTCGTATTTCTATAACTTTCTCACTTTTTTGTTAAAAAAAAACAATTCCCCATATCAAGTGTGTTAAAAATAACACTAAAAGTATAAGCAAACTCAGGTCATATTAGCTATATAGCCTATATTGATTGATACTTGATATGTAATCAAATGATATATGACATATGTAATAATTAACTAATTTAATTATTTAATTTTTTTAGTCTCTTTAAAAAGTTAATTATATCTTATACTCCTATTAAAGATTAGAGAAGTGATTTTGGAACGGCTGCAAGGTAATTATAATTGATTAAAATATGAAAGTGAATCATTCTATTTTTCTATGCTGAACAACAACTTGGACCGCTCTGATCTTGCAATAGAGCTGAGTAATACCATTATGGACGCTCTTCCACAAAATAATGCTTCTTTTTTGTGTGTGTGTGTGTGTGTGTATTTATTGAGGATAATTTATTTATTAAATGTTGCATGATTGATGTGTTCTTGTTATTGTATTTTCTTGAATTGATGTTCATATTGTTCCTTATTGATGTTTGGTGCGTCATCAAGTTCCCACAATTTCTTGCTACCCTATTATCTTGGAGCGTGGGAATTTGTTTCAAGAAACAATATTTATTAAATAAATAAAAAAAAATATGTTTATGAACTTGTTGTCCCAAAACTGGGATATATTTTCTTGTGACTATGGTCAGCTATATGACTTTAAATCTTTTTGCTCATACAATACCTCTAAAGGAGACCCTTGTCCTCAAGGGTCAAGTACACCTAGAGATAAGTACTTTACTAAACTAAAGCCTAAAAAAGCATCTTGACAAATTCCTTCCTGTGGCACTGTTTTATGAGCTGAATTTAAAAGAACCAAAGAAGTAAGATTATTTATTTATTTATTTTTTAAAAAAGAAGATGTAAGATAAAAGAATTACAAAAATAAATTAAAAACTTTTAAGTTTTAACCTAACTTTACTAGTTTTTTTAAATCCAACTTAAAAAAATTTAAATCCATCCTCTCATGCCAAACAGCCTCTAAATGTTTGCATCTCTCTTAAAAAAGAATTCAAACATTGGTTTAATATGTTATAAATAACTAACTATTTTTGATAGATGCAAACTCCCGTTGGGTATTGGGCTTCGGGTTTTTTCTCTATATCCGTTGGGTATTGTTGCAAGATGAAACCCATTCTTGAAACATCCATTTCTAAAGGTATTGGGCTTTTCTCTATAGTGGCACCTTAAAAGCCCATATACTCATATGACATGATCATTTCTAAAGTTTGACTTTTCAAAGTGAGACTTTTGAAGCTCGCTCTTGAAGCCTGCGCATGTTAATTTCCCCATCTCAAAGTCATCTGGCCATGTATATGAAGTTTGTGACCCCAAATTACCTCTTCTGTTAATAAAAGAACACATCCCTGGAAGGTACGTTTATTATCTGAGGCTTCTCAGCTCACTCTAATTAAATGTGTTCTTTCCGGAGTAAATCTTCATGTGATCTCCTGCATAAAACTTCCCCAACATAGTTGAAATCAATCGTTGATAAAGTAAAATATCCTCCCTCCATTGCATTATCAATACTTCGAATGCCTATTTCTTTCATGAATGGGGAAGGCAAACAAATATCGTCTCCGAGTGCTTTAGGAGAATATACAACTTCTAATGGGTATTAATTCTTTCGTTGAGTTCAAGAGGTGGCTCAATGTTACGCAGTGGATATTAAATATTTTTAAGGAAAAAGATGGTATGAATTTAATAAAAGTAGAAAATAATTTAAGTAACAACCTAGGAGGAATGAAGATTTCACCCTACCCTTGGATTGTAGGTGAGCCCGACCCCCTTCTAAAAATTTTTATATCAAAAAAATAAAATAAATGGAGACATAAGAATTTAACGTGAAAAAATTTCCCTCAATGTGAGTGAGAACAAACGACCATAGCCCAAAATGAAAAGATTTCACTAACTTCAAAATGAATACAAAGTTTAATGCTCAAACTTCAACTATAGGATAACAACAAATTTAACTCATCCACAAAAATTACTAAAGGATTATATCAATAAAATATAAGAGCAAATATATCAATATAAATAGGAAGCTCCAATTCATGATCTCACCGTTTAGATTCAAAATCTATATGTTTCAAACACTTCCACAAAATTTCAAATCAATCAAATCACAGATGCCTATCTGATCGTCGATATGATCAAAGTCACTCAGAAAACTCTATAGCATATGTGAATGGATGTTCATGAAAATTCTATAAAATATAGAAGACTCCAATGGATAATCTGATAGTCTAGAATGAAGTTATGTGTGTCTACAACCTCCACAAAAAAATTTAGATCAATTCAATAAGAAATCTCTTTCCAATCGTCACCTCGATCAAAACTATTCTTAACTCTAAAAACTGTTGAGAATATTTTCTCTTATAAAAAGCTATCAAGAAAACTTCCTTTTTTTCCCCTAACACACAAACTTGCAGCCTGCTTTTCCCTTATCAAGGTTTCATCTTTAATTCCTTTCCTTTTCCTTTTTCCCCTCTTTTCATAAAATAAGAAACAAACAAAATAGGAATACATAAAATAGAAATAAACAAAACTAAATAATGAGAATTTTGAGCTCCACATAGGAGTGACATTCTATCACTACAAAAACAAAACTCTCAACGACAATTTTCAGCGGTGACATTAAATGTGCCGCTGAAAGAAAGTCACATATTTTGTGGCAGCTGAAAGTTTACTTTTAGTGGCGACAAACAATTGTCACTGTTGAAGCCACTGAAAGTTAGGGTCTTTAGCGGTGACTCTAATTTGTGGCCGCTGAAAGGTGTTTCAGCTTGACTTTATTGTTGCCGCTGAAAGTATTGTTTTAAAATCTTCACAATTTTAGTTTTTCTTAAAAAATTATGATATTTATATAACAAATATGTTTATTAATATAATTTGTTATGATTAAATGAAGTAATTCCTTGAATTATTGTGAGAGTTTGAGAGATATTACCTATATTAAGTAAGCATGAGAGAGTGAGAGGAAGGGAGTGGGTATTACAGATAGAGCATAATACACATGTAATGGTTGTTACTAGTTGATGTATAAGTATACATGTGTCATAGTTTGTTACTGAATTGGTTACTACAATACTCTAGATGCTTCTGTATTAGCTCACTAATTATCTGATTATAAATAGCACTGTACAAATCACAATGGAAATCAATGAAATAAGGTCCAGTTTCATCATCTAGATTATATTTTCAGTATGGTATCAGATCACTCTAGGGCTCCAATCATTGTTGCTGAAAACATTACCGACGTTCACGCTTAGCAATCTCCTTGTGGATTGATCGCTAGGCACAAAATGTATGTTATCACTGGATCTTCCTTCGATGGCAATTCTACTCTGACACTTTACCGTGGTTCTCTAACAAGAAAATCACGGTGTGACTCGATGATGCCAATTTCCTTATGTGGAAACAACAAGTTCATTTCAAGGTTAAGCAACATCGGGTTCATCATCTTCTCGATGACTTAATTCCACCTCCTCTGATGATGATATATGATTCATCTAGTTGAAACATCACCAATCCTGCATTTGATGATCATTAGGCGCTCAATTCTACTCTGGCCTCATGGTTATTGGCCTTGGTGTCTCCCAATATTCTATCGGAACTTGTTAGACTTGATACATCAGCTTAGATTTGGAAGAAGCTCAATGATGTGTACTTGAACAAATCGGATGCGTGTATTCTCTCTTATCGCCATCAGCTTGCTAGCCAGAAGAAAAGTGAGCTTTCTATGAGGGATTACTTGGCAAATCTAAAATCCATATGTGATCATCTTGCTCTCTTAGGTGAAAAGGTTGATGAGACCACACATATCTCTCATATCTTAACTGGTCTCACTGTCGAGTATGAACTAGTAATAGCTGTCATCAATGCATCTCAATCTCAATTTAATCTCTAGACGGTTATTACCATGCTAGTTGATTCTGAAGCACGGCATCGATTCTTTCTTAGTAATGGAATTATTGGACAAATAAATCATATAACTCCTAACGCATCCCTTTAATCAGCGATTGAGGACTATATTGATGATGATAATCTATCGGCTGTAGCATTTTATTCTCAAGGACCTGTTTCAGGACATGTAAATCATGGCTTCCGACCTCCAGGTCCCCCTCGTGGTGGCGGCCGCAACTTTTTCCATGGACGAGAACAATTTATCCCTCGGATTCAATGTCAAATTTGTCACAGACTTGGCCGTCTGACTTCCAAATGCTACTACAGGTATGATGGCTATAGTGTCAATTTTCCTCATTCTGATTTGCCATCCAATCATTCTGAGGCTTTTGCATACTATGTCACTATGCACCTATTGAATACCTTGCTCCTGACATCCTTACTCTGGCTCATCTCCATTTCTATCAATCTACCCTTACTGAATCCTGCACCACCCATTCCTTTTGCTCCTACTTCTATGTCTTTACCTGTTTCGACTGTCAAAAGATTGCACCTAAATGTAGTATAGTGAGCAACCTATCGTTATTCTCTCAGGGAGCTATTATTTGGAATTCCTAAGCAACTTCCTAATTACTATCTAAACTAACTAGGGGGTTTTCTAG
>JBAGKO010000002.1:9508081-9519716 GCA_037177275.1 Acacia concinna | reverse complement strand
TTCATTAACAGCTTAACGCCTCAAACTTCATCAGAATTGGATTGTTGAAAGCCATTGGCGAATGAAATTCTCGACTGTAGCAATATCACGACAGCATACACCTTGGAAAACCGACGAATTGGCAACCGAAGAAGATAGTGATGCCTATTCAACCAATTCCCTCCTCTTTTTGTCTCATTTCCCTCGTCCTCAACATCACGTGTCCGATTATCATCTTCGATTGCCAATTTGTCGGTCTTCCAAGGCATATGTTGTCGTGATATTGCTGGTTGAGAATTTGCTTTCGCTAGTGGCTTTCAACAATCCAATTCCGATGAACTTTGAGGCGTTAAGCTATTAATGAATCCATCCTTATAGAAAGAAAATTGAGGGCCTCTAGGATTACCGTCGATAGACGGAATTCCTAGTTCATTTGCTTGATTGTACAAGAATGAAATTTTTTAATTGCCTGAAAATTTTTCATTTTAATTTTTTTCCGTTTTCATCTTTTGTTATTAGCTGTCTTTAGCTATGTTGGATGTACAACATAACAGTACTTAAGTCTCTTCTTTGGCTCAGGCTTCTTAAAAAGCCTGGTTTATTATCAAGCCAAGACACAAGCCTGTTAGGCTTATCATGCCGGCCCGGCCTGGCCTGATAAGTGTTATAATAATAAAAAAAAGTGCGCAGCTAGCAACTTGGCAATGCCAAGAGTCGTGACCGTGGTTTGGGGACTGTGTCTATGAGTGAGAATTGAGAAAGGAGAGTGAGACTCAAGAGTTGAGTGAGAGTTTGCTTCTTCTCGCCGCACAATTTCGAGCATCGCAGCAGCATTCGAGGAGCATCATTCTCGCCGTGAGACCATCAACCGCCCCCCCTGAAGCTTGAGTTCATCGTTCTTGCCGTTGCTGTCGACCTCAATGGCATTTGCTTCCAGTTCTTCAATCTTCATCAATCGAGCTTGCTGCTTTAAATCTTGGCTTGGATAGTTGGATCAAACGCAGATTTGGTAGCACTGTTGGTTCTTCTTCACTCTTCATCAATCCTTCATGCTTCTTCATTCTTCAGAGATCGGCGACGGCGAATCACAACTCACGGCTCAAGGTAGGCTTCTTCTTAGTTTCCCCTAATTTTTCTTTTATATTTGTATGTCCTACAAGTGTTGAGACTTTCCCCAAAAAAAATTTTCCTAATAAATATTAACACGACGAAAGAGCATCAATATCATGGGCTTCTTGTTTTGTTTTTCCCCACCCTTTACTTTATAGAAAGATAGTGTCTGCGAACTGGAATGCATTCCTCCGCTGCCATATAGTCTAATTTCAAATGTGTGGGACTGCCACTAATTTCCTTCTATGCCTTTCTTAAATCCAATAGATCGATAAAACCATTTTTCTGATTTCTTGCATAAGTGATTTTTCTTATAAGCTAATGCAATGGGTGCAGCAAAAAAAAAAAAAAAACAAAAACGTGAAGCAAATTCAAAACATAGCTTCTTCCATGTTAAAAACTCCAAAATGAGGTGGCGTGAGGTAAAATATTTGTGTATTCGTGCTTGATGTTTGTTATTTGTGGTGGGTAAATGTAAATGGGAAGGAAAAAGGAGTCGCGAATGTATTGTGGCACAAGTGAAGTGGACAATGTTTGCTTTTTATCACCACATGCCAATCTAATCAAAACCCTATCCTAATTCATACTGTCTCTCTCTTTGATGGTTCTGTGTTTTGCTTCTTTCGTTTTTTTCTTTTTTTTTTTATAGCTTTTTACCTCTTGCCCCCTGAAATAATATGAACCTGAAAGAATACAAACTCTTGAGAAGCTTTGAGGATTTTCTGAATAGTAGGTGTTTGATAATGTTCACCTTGCTCGGCTTCACTTAGACCAATCACTGGAATTACTTCACCGATAGGAACATGATGGTTCTCGGGTCTTGTATATAATCCTCTGGCACACGTTGAACATTATTGTAACAAGATGAAACAAGTTTCTCCTTTCTTGTTTCCCCCTTTGGCTTTGTGGTGAATATGGCAGAAACGAAGGCAAAATAACAGAGCGCTATTGCTTATGGGTGGTGGGTTTTGCAGGGTTTTCTTCTCCTATCTTGTTGCCCCCTTTGGCTTTGTGTGTTAGCATTTCATTCCCTAAATTGTAATGGAACTGTTTTGTTTTGGGGTAGGAGTAACAAAAGAAAAAGGGTAGCTTTCTCATTCTTTTGTTTGTCTTCCCAAATAATTTAGTGAGTTGAGTTTACCATAGTTTGATTTTGATGTTCAATTTCAATCTCTCCCTCTTTGCCTTGCCATCAGCAATATGGTTACATGCATTTTATCTAATATTCGTACAACCCTCTCTGCCTTTTCCTTTATTTTTTTTATAATTTTTAATATATATATATTCCTCCTTCCTTCCTCCTCCATTCAAATTCTATTGTTATTCACAATTTGATTGATGATGTGTTTCACATTCCAATGAACTGTTCCATTTCATTGTGATGCTTCTTTTCTGATGTGGACATTCTTGTCGTTTCTGATGTGTTTCATATTCCAATGAACTTAATTTGTATGAGTTAGTTAAATGGGCTGCTTTGATATTAATTCTCAACTGTGGTCCCTATTTGAAATTCTCCCTAAATTTAATGCTGTACAACTCCCTGTTTGCTTTTAAATTTAATTTCTGTTTGAGAAGGTGGCAAACAAAGTAGCAGCAACAAAGAGGGAGGCAGAACTGCATAAGAGAAGAGGGCTAATGTAAAGTTTTTGTGGTTACTATTTTAAGACACTAGGAGGTTATTAAAACATATGTTGTAACTTACGACAGATCTGGTATCTATGTAAACGTATTATTCAAAAAATCGTGTTCTTCTTTCCCATCTAGATTACATATTATGGTTCTACATACTTGATTATCATTATGGCAATATGATTCCAGGCCTGTTGAGGAGGGCCTGTTTTGGCTTATGGCCTGTGAGCCTACAGCCTGTTAAGATTCTAACAGGCCTTAGGCCAGGCTTAGGCTGGTCACAAGGCCTGAAACAAGCCTTAGGCCAAGCTCAAGCCGCTTGGTCTCAAAACAAGCCGAGCCTATTAAATGCCTAGCCTAGCTCGTATCCACCCCTTCTTGTGAGCTCCGTTCTCACTCAATTTCATGTTTTTCTGAACCAGTTGTCAAGTTAGGACTGGGGTTCTGACCAATTCGTAGACCAACTGGTACATTAGCTATTAGGTGCACACTACAAGTAATATATATGGGGCCTGTTGCATGCATGGTTGGTGGTCTTTCTCTACTCTTTGGTATGAGGGAGAATTACTGTGACATCCCAAGGAAGGGATTTAATAATCAAAAAGTTCTAATGACAAGTGAGTAGTACCAACTTGTCATTTCTTGTATTGAAACTTGTCATTCATGCTTCTCTATTGTTAGTGGGCTTTTGAGTGATTAAATCGCTTCCATGGGACCTTATAGCAATTCTACCTTGATGTAAACACTACCCAAGGGTAGGCAGTAGCAGGTTGACAATCAGGAATGGAAAACTTAAATCATTTTTTTCTATTTTTTCCCTTGTTGAAATTGAAGTTGACAGTCATATAAAATCTTTGTTGTGCCTCTATATGATATTATGGTTTGATGGGCTACTCTCCAATGCAGCTGTACATGAAGCCCCTGAAAGAAATGGGATTGATGGTATTGACTCCCTTGAGACTATTCCTGATGCAATGCCAACAGTGTTCACTGCGCCTCCAATTGAAGATCAACTGGCTTGGCATACACTATGGCCTGAATCACACAAACTCTATGGGCATGGAAATGAAATATTTTCTTTATGCTGTGACCATAGGGGTGAGCTTGTTGCTTCCTCATGTAAGGTACTCGGTGTTATTCTTGATGTACAGTTGTTTTGATTGGATTTAAAGATGCTCCCTCTGGTGCCTAAATATAAAGTTCTCTTAAGTAATTTGTTGAATCCAAAAATAGTGGTAAGCTGATTATTTGTAATTAATATGTAGAGAATTTTTGACACTTTCAAAAATAACCCTACCATTTAATGATTAACATTTAATGCGCAGGGGTAAAAGGGCCCTGATGAAGCCTAAACCCTTATTATAGGAAAGAAAAATTTAATGTGGGAGACGAGCAAATAAGACCTTATATTTAGGACTAAACAAAAACCCTCACATGGGCCTTATATTTAGAATCAGAAAGAGTATGGTGGTGCCTGGAAATATCTTTATTAGCAAAGGTCATGTCTAGTATGCTAATTGAAGTTTCTCAGTGAATAGACAGATGATTTATACACACACACACGCAAAAACAGATAATATTTAGTTAAGGTTGACAAAGCTTAAGAGTAGCGAAATGTGATATCGCCTTGTCTTTTCAAGTGTTTTGAGGTAAGTCCTAAACTTGATCTTAGTAGCACCTAAAATGATGCCCAACATCCAAGATAACAAGGGTCAGGATGATGGTGCACCAAACACACCATTCATAATTTATGGTATTAGATGGACTGTAGTTTTCATCTTCATTTTGACGTTCTTTTTTATTTCTGGATGAACACACCACACTTCAACGCAGTTGGCTTGCATTATTTTGTTGCAACGGATACAATCATTTTCACTTTGATTTTTTTATTAATACTGCTTTTACATGATAATCTGTTTATTATTGCTTGAGTTTTGTCCTTTGCAGGCTCAATCCGCAAATGTGGCAGAGATATGGCTTTGGTTAGTGGGCTCATGGAAAGCCGTAGGCCGCCTGCATTCTCACAGCTTAACAGTGACACAGTTGGAATTTTCATATGATGATAATTTTCTTTTGAGTGTTTCAAGAGATCGCCATTTCTCTGTCTTTGGGATCACAAGAACAGGTACCTGATCATCGTCACCATAAATAGCATCGGCATAATGCAAGAGTATCGATTGTGTTTTTTGATTAATATGGGTTAAAGTGTTCTCGTCAGCCATATACTTGACTGACAAGTGTATAAATAATGTTATACTTTGTTATTCAGAAAAGAAAAAATAAATAAATTTCCCAAGGGATGAAATTCCTACTATGTTCACTATTGGAAGAGATTTTCAAAGCATAGCATATGAACATTTTTCAAACTGACTATAGCATTATTGATTGCTTTTTCAAAAACTTGTTCTGTCTGAATTTTAATGGAGGAACTTGTAAGAAACACCTAAAAATTGCACTTTCCTCCTTACCCTATTAACTGAAGTATCTTATTGCTGCAAGAGCTGTCATTTTCCTTCATAACTAATGCTGCAAGTCAACAGAAATCTCAGTCACTGGTGGTTTGCAGGCGCAGGTGAAATAAGCTACAATCTTCTCACGAATCAGGAGGGACACAAACGTATCATCTGGTCATGTTCTTGGAATCCTCAAGGTCATGAATTTGCAACAGGCTCCCGGGATAAAACGGTGAAAATCTGGGCTGTGAAGGGGCAATCTACAATCAAGCAGCTTATGACTCTGCCTCAGTTTCAAAGCAGCGTAATGGCATTATCTTGGATCGGCCTTAACGATTGGAGAAATGATGGACTTCTTGCCGTTGGGATGGAATCTGGTCTAATAGAGCTCTGGAACCTGTCATTCTCTCAGACAAATCTGTGCGCTTCTCTTGCTGTGCGCTTGGACCCTCTTATGTGCCATGTCTCTCCTGTGAACCGTCTTGCATGGAGGAAGAAGAGAGAAGATGAAAAGACTATGAAGCTGGCTTCTTGTGGAGCCGATCATTGTGTGAGAGTGTTTGAAGTAACTATTTGATTCTATGACTTAGTGGCTGTTTGGATGTAGGCTTTTGGTGGCTTTTTTGACTTTACTTTTACAAGTAAAGTCACTTATATAAAAATGGGTGTTTGGATGCCACAAAAAGTAAAAGCTACAAAAGTAGCTTTTTTGGCTTCAAAGCATGAAGTCAAAATTTGTGGTTTTTTGTGGTGGTTGGCTTTTGTGGGAAGGAGAGAGAGAAGGGAAAAAAATGATATTTTGGTTGAATTTTCTATAGAGTTGGTATGTCGACTGTCTCAAAAAATTTCAAATTGATTGTCATTAGTCTCCAAATAATTTATGAGTACTTCTCAATTTTTATTATACATTATTTCCATCTTTATCCTTGGTTTGACCACAAATTACAATCAGACTATTATATGTTTGAAATTCGGATTTTTTGACAGAATTTTCACCTAACTTTAAAAATTTATATCTAATTGTACAAATATCCAATTAAGGTGGTTCAAAAGCCCAAATGTCCCTTATTAAGTCTAGTTTTAAGGAAAAAAAAATACTTTCTTGGTCCAATTGGGTCAGTAATTTCATTTTTTTAACATTGCTTTATTGGAAAAACTTCAAAAATTCATATCTCTTAATATATACATCCAAATCATATAAATAACATATCAAATTAAAGTTTAAAATGCATAGTTTTAGACTAGAAAGTTTCATAATTTTTGGACATCATTTGCTAAGATAAACTGATATAGAATAAGACTGTCGCCAATCTAATTTTAGAATTTAGCCAAAACTTACTTTATCTATGATTGTTACACTAAAATTGACTATTTTATTCCCCTTATATTTTTATATACTTAGGGAATTTGATAAAAAAATTTGGGATGTGACAAATCTTTTATTTTTTTTTAAATAAAAATTTTCTTTTAAAATTTTCATCATAAGTCAATTTTCTACTTATCATCCAAACATGTTTCATAAAGAAAAAAGTCACTTTTGCAAAGTCACATCCAAACACAATAATTTCTGATAAGCCACTTATTTTTCTAAATTTACTTATTATAAGCCTATAAAAAAAATAAACCACTTAAATTAAGCCACATTCAACAGGCCCGAAGAAGAGGGGAGGTTTGATGTATTTTGTGAAAGTGAACTAAAGATTTGGGCCAGGAGCCTCAATTTTCGCCCTTCAGCCTTAATATGATTATTTTGTAAGGGGGAATTTCAAATAGGGAACGCAGTTGAGAATTAATATCAGAATAACCCAAACAAGTGAATGTGTCATATGAATAAGCTATCATATGAACAAGCAAAAAGCTTATTCATATGACCCATTCACTTGTTTATGGGCTGTTCTGATATTAATTCTCAACTGTGGTCCCTATTTGAAATTCCCTCTTATTGTAAGTCCTAAGTTTGTTTTTGTCTTTAAGTTAGTTATACTTAAATTTGGATGAGTTTAATTATAGGGTGCTCACTAGGGTCAAGGCATATTTTATGGTTATCTTTATTAATTGAAAGCTTAAATTTATTTTATTATGAAGTGTAAATATACATTTTATATCTATTCACTAGAAAATATTTCTAAGAATAAACATGTGGGTTTTGAAAAATTAGCCTAGGTGGATTATTAGAAAAAGAAAATGAAAGCACAACAACAAAGCTTGAAAAAGAGTTTTCAAGGAAAGTTAAAATATATCGATGTGTCCTACATATGTGTGTGTGTACTCATTAGGCTTGCTGGCTAGGCAGCATCAGACATAAAAGATAAATTTTACTGCCTCCTGTAAACTACGTTTTATGGTTAGAATTTGAAAAATCTTTCTTTCGATCTTAATTATAAGACTTGTTGACTTTTTTAAAAAATCCTTAAAAAATTAATTACATTACTTAAATGTGGAGATGATAATTATCATTACCATATATTTTGAACAAGAAGATTGTGTAGCCTATGAGAATCAAAGGTGCACACTAAATTCTACTTATAGAGCCACCTTTTGTCACACATAGGAGGTCCAAAAAGATAAAAGAAGAATTTGCAAGCTTTGATTATAGGCATATTTAAATGAAGGCCTAAACTAAAGATGTGGAAACAAGCTCAACAACACATTTCATATAGAGAAAATCACCTCTATGAATAGAGGTAGGCAATCAGTTTTTTAGCTTATTATGCTCATTAACCAAATAAACGAATTATCCCTCCAATTTATACCCCCACACTTTAGTTCGGTTTCTTCAACTTATACAATAAACTAAATAAGTTGTTCAATTATATTACATGTTGTTGTGTATTATTATTAGATTATATATTAGTTCATAAGTTAGGCAAAATAATTTAAAGAAAAAATAATAAATATAAATACTTAAAAGCAATTTAGTTAGCTTTCATAAGTTTTTTTTAAAAAGTCAGCTTTATTTTATATTTAAAAAACTGAGAGAGTAATGCAAATCACAAAGCCAAGATTCCATAGAAGATCATCAATGATTTTCACAAATGGCCCATTTTCATATAAATTAAGTTTGTATACCAAACCCATTTTCCAGGAAGAAGCAAACAGATGGATTAAAAGGGAACAACACTGATTAGATTAAGTTAACCCCCACAGATAATCTTAGGTGGAAAGGGAAGAACAAAAGACGTAATGAGAACCTTGAAGGTGACACTATTGAGAGAATCATTGATTCTCTATTCCATTTCATGTCTATCCTATTAATATTAATCACCCCTTCAAAGCAATCCCTAACGTCATACTTTGAAGGATGCCATTATTTTTTTAGGAGATATCCTTATATGTAAATGTGTCGCTAAAATAAATCCCTCATTGTAAAATTTATTATAGGCTCTCTAATGGGTGTAATTTATCTTCATCAAATATAACTCTTATTTAGTTATATGTAACTTTAGCTACATGCAATTGCCTTTCGCTTACCCACTGTATTGTGGGCTCAGCAGTCAATGGGCTAGATACCCTCACCCTAAAAATTATGGCACATCTAGTGGGAATTAAGGGTTTGTTGCCCTACCATTGAATTATGGATGAATCTAATCCCCTTTCTAAAATTTATTAATGTTTACCAAAAAAAAAATTGTGTTTTCTTTTGTACAAGGTGATGGCATGTTATACACTGATGAAGGAGAGTTATATTCATTAAAAATATGTTGCATTTGATTCCTTAAACAATTTTAAATGGCTTTGAGCAATAAATTTTGTAATTTGTGAATTGTCAGAAATTTTTTCATAAAGAACTTATTTTTTTTCCCCATTAGAAGTTTGGGATAACGCAACAAGAAGACAGAGCCATAGAGGAAGGAGTTAAAATGGCCTAATGATATGGATACCCTCTCATTGAAATTCCCAAGTTGAGTCTTTAGACTTTTTCAATAGTGAAATATAAATATTTAAAAAATTTCTTGTTTTAAAAAATTTAAGAATTGTATATCAAAAGCAGGAAAAATAGTCAAAAGATTTTTTTTATATATACTATTAATCGGTATCTGGACATTTTATGGATTATGTTATCAGGCATATGACTAACCAACTATTCCAATATTTTTTTAACTATTAACACATTATTTATTCTGTGCTAAGAAGTAGAATTTATTTATTTTTTCAAAATTTAATCTAACTACTACTAGCAATTCCAATTTTATTTGTCTGTCAAGAAATACTTTTGTTCATGTTCATTTGCTAATACAAAACTGAAAATTGCAAGTCAATTATAAATATCGGTTAAAACTATTATAATTTTAATTAATTAATTAATTATTTATTTATTATACATGAATATTTCTTAAGAGTCTAAGGTCAAGTCAAGTAAAGGGTGAGACGAAATCTCTATTTGTTCTCAAGAGTATCAATTGCAAATAAAAATATTTATGTTTCAAATGTAAAGTTTTAAATTTTGGTTGACATTGTGGTGTGCACATACATGCTTTGAATTATTCAAGAAATGAGTTAGGTGCTTGAAGCACGAGGGTCGATAATACGCAAGCATGGGTACATGTCCTTGTCCACGAGGGCGTGGCGTGACATTATCAACTTCTCTTGTGCCTTGTGGGACCCACAGGATGTTTTTAATTTTTGCAAAACGGGCCCCACTTATTTTGTTCCATGATAACATTATTAATAATTGATATATTTAAGGAAAAATTCAGAAAAATACTTTTTGAAATTCAAAATGTCAAATTAGTTATTTTCTATAAAATTGAATTTTAAAATGCATTACTCTTATGGGTAAATTCATTACTTTTATAAGTAACAAGACTGATTTGAGATTTTGAATTTCAAAAGATATTTTTTTAAAATTTTCTCTATACTTAATGTAAGATATATTTAACTAATTTTGATAAATTAAAAATATTAGTTCAATTGGTTATTAATTAAAAATGTCTATTGGCTTTCTTGAACTTTTTTCTTAAGTCATTCGTATTGAAATTATCTATTGATGCAAATTCTCGTAGTACATGTAATTAAAAATAATAGTTTAAGAAAAAATTGATAAATATGGACTATAAAATGGATTGAGATTTTTTTTGTACTTAGAGACTTGAGGTAATAATATGAATAGTAGATAAACGAAAATACAGCAAGCAAACAAAAATATTAGGTACTCCCTTCACTCCTTTATGTGGAACAACTACCCAAATCACACAAAACAAACTAATGGTTTAAATTATTTAAAAACAATAAGTGTGTAAGAGAGATAACTTTTTTTTTTTTCAAATACAACTTCATTTATAAAAATGATGTGTGGGTGAGAGAAAGAGTGGAATAAAAGATGAGAAATACATGTAATTGAGGGTACAAATAGAAAGAGTGCATTAAATTTTTAGATAAAGCAAATTTGTTGATTATATAAACTATATGTGAAAGAATGTTGCCTATGAATAGGAGCAAAGATGGAGTATGCGTTTGAATTTTATGTTTTTTTTTACTTGAAATATGTGTTTGATTTTTTGTTTTTGACGGACATTTTCCAAATTGAATTGAGGTTCAACAAAAGTAATTTGCATTTACAAATATGACTTTTCATGGGTATTTTATATTTTGTACATTATATATGTAAAGTAGTTAATGTCAAAATGATTTGTTATGTGTTAATTATTTTTTTATTAACATGTATATTTTTTTTTGCCCAGTAAAAGGGAATTGCATTCCACAAAATGAAAGTTATAACAATAGTCTGGAAACATAAGAATTAAATATAGGAAAATAACATAGTAAGTCTTCAATAATAACAAACTACTCAATTAGCCAATTCCCTCTCTTTCTGGCTCTTGAACTGCATGGAATTCGTGGTCGACATCATCAACAATGGCTTCACGAAGAATGATAATTGCTAGAGGAGGTGGTAATTCAAGAATCAGGCCTTTCGGCCCCACCTCCCTTAAAGCTAAGGCAGCCAAACAATCGGCAGCAACATTCCCCTCCCGAGGAATTAAGGAAACAGAAGTCAGACTTCGTTCATCCAACATGTCAAAGATATCAAAAAGAATACCTTGCAATATCCAGTGACAATTTGAGGCTCTCCTCTCAGATATAGCAATATAAAGCTCTTTACAATCTATCTCAATAGTAACAGGCATTCTACTCCAACAATCAACAATAATTAGGGCCCTAGATAGAGCTTTAAGCTCTGCATGAAATACAGAAATAGCAATAAAACTATCCGCCCATCCTTTAAGAAACCCACCATCAGAATTTCTACAAACTACACCCAATCCAGCCTTTCTAGAGCTCTGGCAAAATGCCCCATCACAATTTATTTTGATAGTGTTCACCTGCGGTTTCCTCCACCGAGGGATAGCTCTGGATTCTTCAGGGATAACAGAGACAATAGAAATTACATTGGTATCCCAAAATTCATTGATACTTTGGTTGGTCTGGTTAATAGCAACTATAGGATTAGGTTCAATCAAATC
>JBAGKO010000002.1:9478557-9489573 GCA_037177275.1 Acacia concinna | reverse complement strand
TTTATAATATTTATGTTTAAATATAATAATGAAAATAAATAGCTATATACAATTCATACCCTTTTTTGTAATTTTATGTTTTCAAATACTTTTAATAAATAAAATCCACACATAATCACAATTTTTAAAGTCAATTGTGAAAAAACATATCCAAACAGAAATCACGAAAGATCACGATTGCATAACAACACTTTTATCAGTGTCACTTATGCAAATCACGATCACGATTATCCACTGCTTAACCAAACAGGCTCTAAGCCTCTTAAGTTGCGGCGCTGAGCAATGACACTGTTTTGTAACGGCCACGACACCTAAAGGATCAAGTGAATACATTACGTTTTGCGAAATTGTGAGGGGACAGAGAGTCAAGTGATTATGATCCACTTAACATTTTTTTAAAAGGAAAAGAAATTACAATAAAGCAAGTGATACTCCCAAGTTGGATGGTTATAGTTTTTTTATGGGTTAAAATTATATAGGGATGATAGAAACTATTTATTAAGGTGTGCCTATCATTTTAAGATTTTTTTTAATGAATTTTGCTATTAAAGTATTTTTTAGTAATATTATCTATGAAGTATTTTTCAGTAAAACTCAGCATATTGAAGCAAATTTTTGTCACAATTTTGCACCTAAAGTATTTTTAAAGTTAATTTTGCTGGAGGCACTTGAAAAATATTTTAGGGAATTAAATAAACTTTAAATTTTTTAAAAAAATTTACATATTGCATGATTTATGGGGCTTACAAAAACCAACAAGCCTGATTTTAGATTTTAATAGAAGAGACTTTGATTGTTTAAATATGAAATTTTGAGTCTAAATCTGTATGGATGTAGAAAATGTTTTTAAAAGAGTTATTCCCAATTGAACCTAAGAATATTCGAATTGGACTTAATGATATAGTCATGTAACAAATATCAGTATTGTTATAAATGTCTAAACACTAACATGCTTATTTCTAATTCCTGACTTTACTTAATATTCCTTTAATTCTATTTATAAGTAACTTAAACATGTTTTACCAAAAGTAGGAACAATCTTAAATTTGATCAACTTTGCCTTAAAACTTAACAATATTTGAACTATACCATATTTAGTAAGGAGAATTTCATTTGAGGATCATGGAAGGAAATTAATTTCAAATAAAGCCTAAAAGATTATGAAATTTCAATCAAAACCCAATGATCAAAATGAAAATAAGTTTTTTAGGTAAAAAGACAATAAAATCATTTATCTCATAAACAAGTGAAATCCTCTTATGAATAAGTATGCAACTCTTCGTGAACAAGTATAATTCCCATATAAACAATAGATTAATTTTTAGTTGTCAAAAAATTACCTATTTGTTCATAGGAGAATTTTACTGGTTCACAAAGAGTTATACATTTGTTTATAAAAGGGTTTCACTTATTCATGAGATAAGGGGCATTATTGTCTTTTTACTTAATAGACTTATTTTCATTTTGGTCCTTAGACTTTTGACTAAAATTTCAGAAACGTTTGGGCTTTGACTGAAGTTGATTTCCTTCTATAGTCCTCAAACGAAAGTATCCCTATTTAATATACATTAGCCCTTAAGAACAAAGTGAGTACAGCTTTACCGGATGTTAATATTTAAAATATAAAATAAAAATAGTTATATAACTAGAGTTTGTACAACTAGGTTTAGGGAAATAAAAGTTAGCAATACGTAGGTTTACAAAAGAGTATTTCGAAAAAGATTGAAGCGCAAAGTTCATATCATACTGTTATGGTGCCACTGAAATTAAAGTGGACAAAAGGATCATTGAGTAAATTCCTTTTGTAAGTAATGACAGAAATTTAGTATAAAGGTCGATCTAATGATGAAGCAGATTGGATTATTTAGTGTAGAATTAAGTATAAAAAGGGAAAATTTCAATAAAAAACTGAGGGATCAAATTAATTTCAGTTAAGGATCAAAATATTATGAAATTTTCCTACAGGACTAAGGGCCAAAAGAAAATAATTTTTTGAAGTAAAAAGATAATAATGCCCCTTGTTGTATGAACAAGTGGAATCATTTTATGAACAAGTGTGTAACTTTTTGTGAATAAGTATAATCATCTTATGAATAACAAATTAATTTCCCATGGTTAGAGTTGCACATTTGTTCATAGGAGGATTTCATTGGAAGTTAATGTGTTGTTAATAGGAGGATTTTACTTGTTCACGAAGAATAACACACTTATTCATAAGAGGATCCCACTTGTTCATGGAGCAAGGGGCATTATTATCTTTTTACTTAAAACAACTTATTTTCAGTTTTACCCTTGATCCTACAATGAAATTTTAAAATATTTTGTGTTGGATCCTATGTTTTGATGATTACCAAACTTAGGAAGATTTATAAAAGAATACTTTCAATCCTGAGAAACTAAGGGAAATTACTAAAGTGATTATACTTGAGTAATATCTACTTGGTTCAAGAGAAGGAAAATCAGTTTGAACATAACAGAAATCTTGCGGGTACTGTGACCTTGAGGAAGTGGGTCATCATCGAGAAAAGTTTGCCTTTGTACAAATGCCAAGTTCTTGACTCAACTGGCTATAACAGGCAGGTTCTGGTAGGAACCTGGTAGTAAGGACAAAAGACCTGGTACCCTCGAGGGACTCCTTCAAGGACTCGGGGATTGAATGCCTATGTATACAGCAAGGCCAGGTAAGGTCAAACCTGGCCAGTCAAGATTAAACCTGGCCAATGTAAGGTACCCTCGAGGAAATATCCTAACCTTAAGGATTTGTGATTTTAAAATACGTAAAACCAGAGCACAAGTTAAGAGTACTAACCATACTTGAGAGTAGAGAGTTTACTTGAGAACCTTTACCCTTTTTACTGAGTCAAGAGTATACTGCCAGGTTTAGAGCTAGCCTGAGAGGGAACAAGGTTTTACTCGAATCCTCGAGGATAGGATATCTCCTCGAGGATACCTTCTACTGGCCAGGTTGGCCAGGTTTGAAGTTCACTTGCAGATAGCCCAGGTAGCTCGTTTCTTCAAGGATATTCCCATTTCCTCGAAGGTACCTCGTACTGGCCAGGAAGGCCAGGTTTGACTTTAACTGGCTAGGTTTGACCTTGACTGGCCAGATTTTTCTTCAGCCTTGCAGGTGGGCAAATTATCTTATTTCCTCGAGGATACACCCATTTCCTCAAGGGTACCTTACACTGGCCAAGTTTGATCTTGCCTGGCCAGGTTTGACCGTGATTGGCCAGGTTTGACTCTCCCTGGCCAGGTTTGGCCGTGACTGACCTTGCTATACACATAGGCATTCAATCCCCGAGTCCTCAAGTGTGGACTCTTTCCTCGAGGTTTCCAAGCCTTTTGTCCTTACTATCAGGTTTCTACCAGAATCTGGCTATTATAATCATTTGAGCCAGGAACCTAGCCTTTGTGCAAAGGCAAACTTTCCTCGAGAGTGACCCTCTTCCTCGAGGTTCCAGTATAAGCAAGTTTCTGTTATGTTTAAACTAATTTGAACCAAGTGGATATTACTTAAGTATAGTCACTTAAATAATTTCCCTTGGTTTCTCATGAATGAAAGTATTCTTTTACAAATCTTTCTAAGTTTTGGTAATCATCAAAACATAGGATCCAACAAATCTTACCCATAAATCATCCCTTTTATTAATAAGGGAGCAACCGAGTTTTGTCATAAAAGCTTGGTTTTGATGTCTTGCCTTTCTCAATCCCAAACATCCATTCTCCTTCATAGAATACACTTTAATCCCAAGCCACCAAATGCATTTTTGTTACTAATAGGACTACTTCCCTAGAGAAAATTCTTACATCTTTTATCAATTTTATCATAAATTCTTATAGGTAAAGGAACGGTCTAACACATCAATCTCTCTCTCTCTGAAAGTATAGTTGTTAATGGTAGCATATTGAGTTGTCAATGGAAATACACGGAGTTGTCAATGGCGCACATTGAGTTGTCAATGGGGAGAAAGAGAGAGAGAGTTGTCAATGGTATAACATGGAATTGTCATTAGAAGAATACTAAGTTGTCAATGGCGCACATTGAGTTGTCAATGGTATAACGTGTGTTTCCATTGAAAACTCAATGTGCGCCATTAACAACTCCGTGTATTTCCATTGGCAACTCAATATACTACTATTAAAACTATACCTTTAGAGAGAAAGAGAGTTGTCAATAATATAATAGAGTTGTCAATAGAAGAACACTGAGTTGTCAATGGTATAACATGTGTTTCCATTGACAACTCAATGTGCGTCATTGACAACTCTGTGTGTTTCTATTGACAACTCAATGTATTACTATTGAGAACTATACCTTCATAGAGAGAGAGAGAGTTGTCAATGTATAACATAGAGCTGTCAATGGAAGAATACTGAGTTGTCAATGGTATAACATGTGTTTCCATTGATAACTCAATGTGCGCCATTGATAACTCAATGTGTTTCCTTTGACAATTCAATGTGCTACTATTGATAACTATACCTTCGGGGAGAGAGAGAGAGACTAACGTATCAGACGCATTAGTCACGTCAGTTAAAGAGGAGAGAGAGAATTTTTTTTACTATGGAAATAATTACAAAAAAGTCCCACGGGACTTTATTGTAATTACGCGATTTCATGAGACCATTTTTTCATAAATTCAGTTGGTCGGGACTCAAACGCAAATTTTCTAAATATATTTATAGCAATGATAACATCTTTAAAGAAAAAACATTGTATATAGTTGACATAAATAATAGTTATTAAGTCATATTGTATCAAAATTTAAAAAAAAGAATGAGGGATTATGCTTTTGATATCTCGATTTACATTATTATAGATCTGGCTATCAAGGATGTTGCATTTGGTGTATTCAAGACCATCTTACATGCGGTAATTGGATTGAGAAAATACAATAAATATATATATATAGAAACATTCATGTTAAACTGAATTATAAGAGGTGGGGAATATATAACTTATTGATTGAATATACCATATGTGTATGATTTGTGGACTAGAACCCCGCTAAGAGAGTCATAGTATCAAATATTGTTGCTCAATAAATTCAAACTATCATAAATACAGTGTCTCATAAGTACAATAATATATTACACCATCATGACAATTACACAATAAATAAAAACTAATTTTAGTTAATGATGTATGCATCCTTGAATTTTAAGGCACCAAGAAGTCATTGTCCCCTCTATCTTGCGCTCTCCTAATAAATTCATCTCCTAAAAAACCTCGCAATGAGAGATTGCTTCACATCTTCCTTTATGCCCTCAGTTTGGTCTTGACCTTATTACGGCGGATGAACTTGATCTTTTCTTGGAGGGTAAGAAGGAAGATGTAATTATGATATATATATGTCTAAAATGTCGAAACCAACATATCAAAATACAGTCAAAGTTCAAAGTAACTCACTATTTAATCACAATTGAAAAAATATCTTATAAAGTAGTTGATAGAGCTTGTACTTGTCATCTCCTTATTTAAGACCTCAAAATCAAACTCTTAGCTTACATATTTCTCTTGCCATGGTTGGTATTGGATTGATTGATGGTCTTGGACTTGGTGGGTGACTTTTTTGAATGGTAGACTTTTTGGTTAGTTTGCATACTTGAAGTAGATTGCAAGACAATACAACATACCTACCCATAGCCTCTCCTAGTATATTTGCATCTTTGGTGGCCACAGGGAGCTGATAGCTAGGGCCTGAGGTCAATGTTAGTATTGATTTTTACTTTCACATGTTCATGATTATCAACTATATGTACAAGGTTAGCTATGTCATTTGAAGCCAAAAATAAATTTCTTAGTGAATAGCATCTCATTAATAAAATTTAATGGAACACTAAAGGGGATAACTTAAAGAAATTAACTTTGAAAATTATACCAATAGAATCATGAATGTAACTGTATAAAATAGTATGAATTGAATAAAATCGAGTTATGATCAAACAATTTGTCTAATAGAATTATTTTAAATCATCAAACCTCAAATTTATTCTTCACAGGACTTCTATAGAATGGATCACAAACATGGACACATGGTCCATGAGGGTAACTGACCAAATGCAGCTCAAGACTATGAACATGAGTATAGGCATAGAGTTGTAGGGGTAAGTAACCAAGCAACTACATCACAAGGCAACAAAATAACTGTAAGTAAAAGATCCACAAGTAACGAATGTGAGAATGAATCCCACAAATATCAAGAGTGAGTGTTATTGTGTCCACAAATGTCAAGCGAGTTTGAGATTAACCATAACAGTCAATAACTAATAGTATTATTGTCAGTAACTAACGTTCTATATTCAACACTCTCTAAACAATTTCAAGCATGCATGGAATTGGATCATCGATAAAATCCTTTCTCAATTAATAAAAGCTCACAAAACATTTCAAAATATAGCTCTTGAATGGTCCTTGAAAAATTATAGTAATTCCATGCATGGGTGTTCAATATAACCTAGGAAGAAGATTGAGCAAATACTTTGAATAAAATCCTTGTTCTATTCAAAGATTTAAAATTAACAAGCAAATGATATAATTCAGTCAAACTAACTTTGATGAAAACATCCCAAAGCTAGGCTCACATAAAAACAGGCAAGCTTAGTATTTGAATTATAATTTAATTTAGTTCTCTTTTCAACATTATCATAAAGTCCCTTGACACCTACTTGAAGGGGAAATATGTGAAATTAAGAAAGTAATGAAGCATAATGAAGCTTGAAGGGGGATGCAACCCGCGATGAGGGAGCAGAGAAATGGTCCCACGGCATATCTGAGAAGAAAGCCCAGAATATTTAAGAAGACTCGATAATTTTTTTTTTGTCTCCCTCTCTCAGCTCTACTTTCACGAAAAGGGGATAAGGGAGTCTTTTTTTGTTGAAAAATAATGGAGTCTATTTATTTTATATTACAAACACATTTGTATATATAGTATTATAATTTTATTTCTTCTTATTTACTCTCTTTAGGGGCATTTACAATAAATTTTTATCTTTCTATTCTAAACTTCTCTTTTGCAGTCAATTTAAACTTTTAATTATAGATATAGAATAATATACGAGTCCAATTATATATATATATATATATATATATAGATATTACCCCTACTACTTTTAGCTATGCCCATTAATGTTTAATTTCTTTTCCCCCTATAAATTAATTAATTGCTTAATTATTTTTTAAAAAAAGTATTACTCCTCTAGTTCTTAATACAAGGCATGTTTGGAAAGTCAATCTTAGTTCTAAATATAAAACATAATTTTTAATATTTATCAATATTTTCCAAATTTACCCTTATTGAGGAATTAAAAAATATGACTAACGTGTTTTAGAAAATACATTTCATAATAACTAACTTAATTAACTTCCTTAATCAAACTAAATTCGATAAATATGTTTTATATTAAGTACCATAATAGTATCAAATTCTTGGTTATTATAATAATATAAGAAACCCATTTACCTCATTTGAACTCATAATTTTCATGTTAAAAACATAATTATCATACTTAAATTTTGTTGGTCATTAAATATTGACTCTCTATGTCACTTTAATTAATTAATTATTATTATTTTGATTTTACAAATATCTAGCTTTTACAAAATAGTCCAAATCCCATCTCACCCTTCACTTTCTCACCCCTTCACGAAAATTTTCCTTTCATCTTCATGATTTATTTACCCCAACATCAATTCATCACCCAAGTTCTCTTTTTCATTACTCATCAAAATTGGATCATCAGCAACATCTGAAATAAACTGGAGGAAGAGATTGATTGTGTTAGTCATCATATGAGAAAAGAGGCCATAGATGCGTACCAAGTCAGGTCGGATCTAAGAGGATAGCTCACACATCGGTTAAGACTGCTAGAGTCTAACTAGGGTTTGCAAAGTAATGCATCAGAAGATAAAAAATTATAGAAGAAAAAAGAAGAGAGTACGTAAGATAACTCAATTTCTCTGGGATTAATTATTTTCTTGGTGGGAGATCCTATTTATAGAGACCTTAGTCTTGCCCCCCTCATGCAGCAATTAATTTTTTTTGGAGTAAGTTTCTAAACTCTTCTTTCTTACACTCCAAGAAACTCTTAATTGCCCATTAATTTCCTAATCAATAACAAAACCTTTAATTTATATTATATATAAATTAGTTAACCTTTTACTAATTAGGTAACTTACAATTAAGAAACTATTACATGTCAAAACTCTCTTAATATATCTAGATTTAATTCTAGAGCTATTGATTTGGCCCATCAAGGGCAGACTCAAGCCCTAAAATCCAACATCTCTTACTCACACTTGATGGGCTTTCCATAATGCGATTCTTAATTTCTTTTATTTCATACTTGGTGTCTTCCATGGCTGCGTAGGCATAAAGTCTTCTAAGATTTTGGTGCTTGCGATGCTATAAATCCTTTCATAATATCAGCATCCAAGGACACCTATTACGTATATGTAATTGTTGCCTCAAACACCCCATATTCTCCCATACACATTCTTCATGGCAGATCTAATCCCTCTTGAGTTAATTCTTAGACTAACTCAGATTGCCCAACATATACATAGTATCCACACTTACAAGTTACTTAGCGAACTCATAAGGGGTCGACCACAGACACTAGAGCTATTTATGTATTTAGGAGTGGATCTTTCTTTCTGACTAAACATCAATCGTTCTTGACTTGATCACTTTTCTAGTTTTCACTCATTTGACCAAATCATACATCATCATAGAGTTTGAGCTAATGTTGTTGACGCCAAATCAAGTCTTCATGATGCTGCCTAAGTCCTAAGGGCATTGTGGAAGAATTTTCCCTTCCTGGGACTCACACTATAATGAAGCAGGGATCTTTCACATATGTCCCATATTGCAATCTTACTTTAAGCACATGGAGTATGAATTACATGCTACGGTGATTGTTTGTCAATTTTTTGTTATCTTGTCTTTCACTGTACATGCATTAAATTTTACAATATTTTCCCACATTTGAAACCAAAACTTCTTTTCACAATCATTTGTAAAAGACAGTTAAATGCCTAGCTACATGTCTTATAATACTTTTATGTACTCATGGGTCGATTAATTTTGCATATTGCATACATGCATATGTTGATCTCATCTCAGTTTTATTGAGATGACTCAAATGCAATACCATCTCATGGTGATCATTTGCTCGTCTTACCCTCCCACGCCATTGTAAGAAGACAGTTGTTCATGTGAATGAACCAACCTTTCTAACCTGTACGACATACATATTTCTGTATACCTTGCAAGTATCTAGTCATAACATACATAATGTTTATGGTTTTTGTGTTGATTTTTGTGCCCCATGATCTTCGTTAACTCAATGACATCAAGCTCTGTGCTCAATAAGGGGATCTATCAACACATTGAACGCTTACTTTCTTTCTTTGGAAGCATATCTCATTTAGAGATACATCAAATGTATGTTTTTCCTTACTGTAAGACTTAGGATCCACATCATTAGATGCTACTTGAATTCTACTATCTATCATTCATTCCCAATTGCTCATAGAAAACTTCTATAGCCATATAGCTCCTTGAATGATGGTAGAATATGCCATATGTTTTGAATACATGGATTACGGAGATATGTACCATCTATCTATTTGCTTCTATAACTCCAATATCATTTTTCTAGGCCTTATATTGGATGTCCTTTCAAGTATGAGTTGTTGTCTTTACAACTCAATCCATGGTACAGTTAAACCAAAAGTAATTTCCAAGTCAGACCAAAAACTTTGGTCTTATATATACTAATGTGTATAATTAGGTTACCAACCGTATTCTTATCATGAGACTTTATCCATATTTTTTATGTTGGATTCCTCATAGGACGCATAACCTTTATGAGGTTAAACCCTTGTCTATAGGGTTGACTATGTGTTCATATCTTGGCACACTAAGGTACTTTAAGGATCGCATTTATACATGTCCCATGTGATAGGACTTGTACTTTCCTTGTGCAATCTCTATGTATTCTAGGAATCAAGCATTATTCTAATCCTTTATTCTTTTAACTCTCTGGACATTTATTTCAATTAAACATATGTCATTATAATAGAGAATGACCTTTAAAAGAGTCATCTCAAGACCGTTTGGCTCTTATGTAGTGTTCTTCGATTATTTCGAAATCGGTGAGGATTTCCTTTTGTGAAACCTCTTGTACTACTACTTGAATGATTGTTTCCACATACTCTCAAGTTGCTTCTTATAGAGTTTGTCATCCAATTTCCAAATTGGAAAACGATTACTTTACATTCTTGATGTAAATTCAAGCCTAAGCTTGCCGCTACAGCCAACATTAGTCATTTTGAGTTAAAACGAATTACTAGCAACAAGTCTTCTTGTTTATCAATACCTTCCAGTTGTGATACCCCTTAGCTGCTAAGTGTTTTATGTTTGGTTATCCTTCATATAATTGAGAATTTACTTATTCCTAATTTGTTGTTCAGCAATGATACACATCTTTCAAACATACACTTTGCTAGTTTCAAGAAAAGAATCCGCGTTGTCATTTTCACTAATGAAGACGTGCACCATCATATTATAGGTTATTTTATGAATACATACCTTTTTGTATCTTGCCCCCAATCTTTCGTAACATGAAAAAATAATGGATATAAGCACTTAACCATTATGGTCTTATAATGCTTAAACATGTTAAAGTCCTATCCACAATAGTAAGGTATAGATGTGATTGATTTGAAATTCACTTGGTTAAGTCTCAAGACAATAGATATGAGTTTATTGGCTAAACTATGGTTGATAATTTTATTTCTATTTTTGTCTACTTAACCATGTCAGGAAGAGATCTGCCTCTTCATTTCAACAATTTCATTGAGTTGAAGGGTTCTAGGGATTGATAGATGTGTAACAATCTCTTTCTTGTACACAGTGTAATATCCTAATTTCAAGAAACTCTTTAAGTTATAATAAGATTAGAAATCTTATTATTTTATGTGCATTTTTGGGGTAATTTATGAAGAATAAA
>JBAGKO010000002.1:9450145-9462374 GCA_037177275.1 Acacia concinna | reverse complement strand
TTGCTCCTATTTATCTTTTAGACCTAAAAAAAAGGTTTTAGTTAGAGTTGCACTTTTTATAAGAGTTAGTGACCATTTTAGCACCTTAACACTAAAATTTATCATTTTTTGTCAAACTATTTTATTTGACTTATAAACTAATATATAATATAATAAAATATAATATGTAATATGATTAAGTAATTTATTTTGCTTCATTAACTTTTCCCAAAAAAATCAATTAGGTCTTATAATTAAGATCGGGGGAGTAATTAATAAGTTGTTTTTTTTTTTACCAAAAGTATACATTTTATTCTTTTACTTTATACAAAGTTTTAGTTTAGTTCCTTCATTTCAAAACATATGTTTTCAGTCTTTTAATCTAACATTAGTAGTCACAAATGATTTTTTTTTTTTTTAACGATCATTCATTATTTTAAAAGTTAAACTTAATATGTCAACATCTGAAAAGGACTTTTCAACATTTGAAATTTCAATATTTGCATTTATCTACTATCGGTGTTAGTATTAAAAGATTAAAAAGACTCCTTTTAAAGTTAAAGGATCACAATAAAACATCACAGCCTAAATCCATACTTTTATTTTATTTTTTCAAAAAAAAAAAATTGTTCCCAATTAACAACCCATAGAAATTGACATTCCATTACTCCATTATTAATTAAAGTGCAAACTACTTACACTTAATCACGTAATTTTAGTCAAATAATTAATTGAGTGATGACACACAATGTGGAAATTATTGAGTAGTGGTGGGACTTAGCACCTTTATCCTTATCAACATCTAAAAACCAGTGGATGTTATTGATTGTGCTTTTGTGTTTTAGACAACCACAAATTGAAATTTTCAACACTTAATTATATTCATTTTATAAAGTGACTATATTCCCATGCATGATTAATAGTTTATAGATAAGAATTTAACATCAGAGAATTTTAAATGCTTTAATGATTACTACCTATCCCAATATTGCAATTGGAGTTGTTATGTTATGTTGTGATATTTAAGGAAAAATAGTATTTATTTTGGTGATTTATGAGTAAAAAATAAATAATTAAAAAATGTTTCTAAAGCCTTATATAATGTTTTTTTCTTGGAAAATCTTGTTAGCTATGTGTAACCTAGATAAATATATGGGGAATCAAAAAATGATGATTAATGTTGCAGTAAGTATTTTAAAAGGAAAACGCAGGCAAAATAAATTTAAAAAGGAAAAACAAGGAAAATAATTTGCTCGAGAAAAACAACGTATAAAACAAACGGACGGAACACCAATTTTTATATAAACATTAAACATTTAAAAATGAGAAAAGTGAACCTCTGCATTTGAGACTTAACTAATTCAAATTCGTTGAGCGGAGGCAACTCCTTATTTAATTATGTGCACCATATATTTAGTTATATGCAAATGTATATCATTAGGAGGCAAAAAGAAAGATTTTTCACTTTCTTTTTTGAGGAGAAGACAAATTTTTTTTTTTTATTGTTAAGGATAAGTTACACATCATGTTCTTGATGCAAAACAGAAGATATGTTACACATAATTAGAGTTATTCTGCAATTAATTAAAGAAGAGTTGTACTCACTTAAGACCTAATTCCTTAAACAAATTTTAAGTATATTTGGACCAAAAAAAATGTATAGAGGGATTTTTTTTCGAAGTTTTCTCAAAGAATTAGTGTCAGTTGTATACTTTAATTAAATAAAATTTTAGCATATAATACCCTAAAATAATATAGTCAAAATATTCGCATACTCATCCATAAATAAAAAATTATGCTCATGAAGTCATAAACTTGTCGGCCTCAAATGATGACATAATTGGTAAAGATTTTAAGTCATTGACCATCTAAAAAATATTATTATCATTTTTCCAAGAAAATTAATTTGCAAGTCCTATAGTTTTATTTTAATTTTTTTATTAAGTTCTTTTATAGTTTCAGTTTATTTTTAATTAGGTCCCAATACTATTTTTTTCTTTCACATAAAACTACAAGAATATGATTAAAAAAAAACAAGAATAAACTAAAGGGACCTAGTTGTTATGTGGTGAAATTATTAGGGTTTATTTAAAAAAATTACAAGGACTTATTAAAAATTAAGTAAATTTACAGGGAGTCGTACTTTTTATTTTTTACAAAAATTCATATTCATTTATATCCAAACAAATATAATTATGTCAAAAAAAAAATTAAAGAGTCGTTATTTCGGTTCAGGAGCGTAATCTAACACGCGATCGCTCAATGAATTAACCAACCGCTCCGCGCCAAATCAGTATTTCGCTTCGAACTTGGGAGGTTGAAACTTCAACTTCCTTTTCATTCTCTCTCTTTCCGTGGATTCATTCACTGGCGATTGGTAAATTCTCCTTCTTCTCCTCGTCCTCCTTCCCAGTGTGGAAAAGATTCTGGAAAATTGGGAAAATTTTCTTATTTTTTCTTTATTAAATTTTGGAAATGGGTTATTCTTTTCTTTGGTCTCTACTCCTTTGTGTTTTTTTTTTAACTTTCTTTTTCGTCCTGTTTCGGATAATTTCTCACTCACACTCAATCACTCTCTATCTCTTTCTCTTACTCTCTCACTTCTGGAACAATGGACCTATTTTGCCCTTCTTCTCTTTCACCGTCGGCCGGCTAATCTCAGTGTCGTTGTGTTATAGGCATAATTATCGGAAATTTTTGTCACTGCGCTCATAAATTGCCTCGTTTTTTTTAATGGCGTTGAAGGATGTACTGCCATCTCGATTTCCGCCTGGAAAATTCTGGGGTTTGTTTAAGGTTAGTGATTAGTGAACTGTTTACCAGTTTTCGTTCCGATTTCTAAATAATTTTTCAACAATTATCCATTTTTGTTGGGTGCTATTTTTAAATTCAGCGAACTACGTAAATAATGTTCCTAATATTTAGCGGGTTTATGAATTTGGAGTGTAGTGTCATATTTTAAAGCGGAATTTTATGCAGAAATAGAGCTTTACAGTTTTGACAAAGTTTTTGTATCCAGCAATTTGAATTGTCTCGTTTTGGCAGAATTACTTATTCTGGCTTAGCCTGAATAGACTGCACACTCTTTGATTTTCATTTTTTTATTAATTCACAGATTCACGAGGGTACAATAGCAGAGTTTTTCAATTTGAACCGAATTCTGGAAATATATGCATCATAGGTATAACTGTGAAAGCGTGTCTGTTATTATAACCTAAATTGGATATGTGTGAATCAGGGTTTGTTTTTCTCTCAAGAGAGGAAATAACTAATGGGTATAGTGGTCAATTATTGAGACTTTAACTTTTGAAAGTATTTGATATCTCAGTGCAGGAAATGCTTGAGCTTTTACAATGTCTCAACCTGGTAATTAGGAGATTCCTTTCTGATTTCACTGTCTGCCTTTGTTTTTTTCACAGTTGGGAAGCATGGGGCAAGTTGATCCTGCGGCTCACACTATCCAATCTCATGGAGCTTCTCTTGCAAGGAAGCACCTGCAAGACTGGCTGATATTGCTTCTTCTAGTGGTGATAGAGGTCGTTCTGTTTGCCATTCATCCATTTTATCGCTTCGTTGGAAGGGACATGATGGATGACCTTAAATATCCCCTGAAAGATAACACAGTGCCAGTGTGGGCTGTTCCTGTAAGTTTTCGTCTTTATCTGAAAAATTTAAAGGTATGTTTGGCTCAATGAAGAGGACGGGAGGGGAAAGAAGGGTTTGAAAAGGATTTTGTTTTCCTTTGTTTGGATATAAAAAGGGAGGGGGAAGAGGAATTTTAATAATATAAAAAAGGGTAATCAATAGAAAATAAAATAAACATTTGTCAATGTAAAAGTTTTTAAAGTGTAGTATATAAAGGAGAATAAATATTTGTCATATAATAAAAAAAATTTACTTTCAAAATGTGTGTATTAAATTGTTTTTCTTATTAAAAATATGTATAGAGTGGTAAAAAAAGACAATATAGTATGATACTAACAATGTATAACACAAATTTAAAGTGAGACAACCTAAAACTGTGAAAAAAAAAAGAAGTAAAAATCATGTGCATATTAATTAATAGAAGCCAAAATATAATAATTTCTCTTTAAATTTCCCCAATTTTAGAGGGAAGGATTAGGAAGGGGAGGGAGAGAAAATCTTAGAAAATTTCTCCCCCTTCTAAAAATTTTTGTTATCCAAATAAGGAGAGGGGAGCAAAATCCCCAAATTTCCTTCCCCTCCTCTCCCATCATACCAAACAGACCCTAAGACCTCAACTCTGAAAGCTTTGTTCACTTGTCATGGAATCTGTTCTGTTGCATCTATAGGTTTTTTCTGCATAAGATTCATCCATTTTATTGCGTCAATCTAAGGTGCCAAGTTGACTGATAATTATACTCATTTTTCACAGTTCTCCATTTAAAACTGCTTGATTTGGTGCTTTATTATCATGATAGTGGAACAAATAACTGGCATATAGTTATCTCTACCTTGTTTGTTTCTAATACTTACTCTTTTTTAAGCAATTTGTTAACCTCAGTTGTTGCAAGAAGCAGAGTGAATTTTGATAGTTTTTCTCTCTCTCTTAATGGTCAGCTCTATGCAGTTTTGTTGCCCATTGCTGTTTTCCTTTTCTTCTATATGCGTAAGAGAGATGTTTATGATTTGCACAACAGTATTTTAGGTAAATTTTCTTTGCACTTTCCTATGCGTGCATCAATACTTGAAAGTTTTTGAAGGATTATGCAAATATAGATTAGTAATGTACTTCATCACTAGCAGGTCTCCTATTTGCAGTGCTGATCACCGCAGTCCTGACTGATGCAATCAAAGATGCAGTTGGCCGGCCTAGACCTGACTTCTTTTGGCGTTGCTTTCCTGATGGGAAAGAGGCAAGTATCATCTATTTCAAATTGATTGTATAGTTAATATCAAGATCAACATAATCAACATAAACTATAAAAAGTGGAAGAGGCCATATTGTGCAAAATCATAAACGGCACTACAACTGGTTCTTAACATAAGGACTAGTTAAAAGTTGGATTTGGTCCTAACTATGAGACCTTAATCAACTTTGTCTCCAAAATTTATAATTTTTCCCCAAAATATACATTACCGATTGCACATGTAAAAAGTTTCTATCTAAGGGTAGTCAGATGACATATCAGGACAAATAAACTATAGTTGTTATAAAAACTTATATAACCTTTTGAGTTCTTACACTAGGGATAAGGGCTAGTGTAACTTATTTTGAGTTCGTGCAAATGCATAGAATAGCCTTTTTTATTTGTTTTTGAATAAATGAGATATAGAGTCAAGCCACATAGAGGATAAAGCCAACTCTTTGGAGCAACATGCTTAATGCACAGGCGAGTCAACAAAAGATTCACATAACCTAAGGATGGTGTCTGCATCATTTGAAACTCTATGTCCGTGTCATGGGCATAACCAGTCAGTGCATGATTGGGTTCCTTAAACCAAAAAACAGAGTAAAAAGTGATTGTCCAATCTCTCATAGTGCTCGTTTGGAATAACTTATTTGGAAGTAATAAGATCTTATTTGCGGAGTACGAAGTAAATATATGAAAGGGGTCTTTCTCGTACTTTGTACATAAGGTCTTATTTGCCTCAAATAAGTTTAAACAAACAAGCCAATAGTATATTTTCTTATTTGAATAAGAGTATGCATTAGAGGGTTCATGGAATAGACTCTAGTTCTTTTTATATTCTGCATATGTTCACATTAGATGATTTAATATTAACCAAAATGTTTTGGACAGAGAGATTGAGACGTTTAAGATCGGGTGGACTTGTGATCAATTCTGTGCAAATGACAACAAAAAATTTCTTTTCTTAATATTGGTTGTTCTTTTGCATATTCTGATCTTCTTTAACTCTGGTTGCTGAATATTTTCATCTGACCATCAGTATGATCCTGCTATTTTTTCATGGAAAATGTGGGCTAAGCCCAGCTTAGCAACTTAAATATGGGGGAACAGTTCCTACGTAGTCAATGCATATAGCACGCGGTAATCTGCTTTGGAAGGTGGTCATTATAATCATTGTCTTCTTTATTACCCTCACAGTTTTACAATAAATGGGGAGGTGTGGTGTGTCATGGCAAAGTTAGTGATATAAAAGAAGGACACAAGAGTTTCCCAAGCGGCCATACATCTTGTGAGTAATAATATTTCATTTATAGTTTTTTTAATAGTTAATCAACTGATATGGTAAACATTTTGTAACCATATTATGATCAAAGAATGGCAATCTAATATAGTTTTACCCAGTAACTGCTACTATTCTTAATACTCTCTCCGTCTCTATATATAAGATACTTTTATTTGAATGAATTTGTTTCTTTTTATAAGATATCATTTGACTTTGTCTTTATAATAAATGCATTTTTTCCTAGTTTGCCCTTATTTCCTCACATCATTTATTGCTCATACATTCTTTTTCTTCCTTTTTTTCCATCATTAGTCTTTTTCTCTCTCATTCATGAATAGGGGTACTTTTGGAAAAACAATAATATTTCTTGCATATTTATTATTTTTAACTAACTTTAACTGTTTTCCTAGAATCTTACAATTTAGTTAAAAGTATCTTATATACAGGGACGGAAGGAGTATATTTTAAGTTCATAAATCATATTGATTAATTGTTTTTCACTCTATCGTATAATTCTACTAGTTCGTTAATAGGGAAATATATTTAATGCATGAACCCATGGTCTAATGAAATTCATTTCTGCAGGGTCATTTGCAGGATTAGGTTTTCTTTCTCTGTACCTTTGTGGAAAGATTAAAGCATTTGACCGGAGAGGCCATGTGGCAAAGCTATGCATTGTTGTTTTCCCTCTACTTGTTGCTTCTCTAGTTGGCGTCTCTCGGGTAGATGACTATTGGCACCATTGGCAAGATGTATTTGCTGGCGGTCTTCTAGGTCTCTTTCTACTCTAATCACCTTGCCAGAAAATTAATCTGGATATCATATCAATATCAGAACTCTTTTAGATTAGGGAAGAAGAAATGAACTATGTCCTCTTTGTATGTTTCTCTCAGGGCTTTTTGTGGCGACCTTCTGCTATCGGCAGTTCTTTCCACCCCCTTATAATGACGATGGTAACACGTTCATCTCTATTCTATTTATATCCTGATTTTAACAAATCCCCTCTATCAGTTTTAAATTATCAAGTCAAATGTTTAGTAACAAATGTGCCTCTTTTCCTCTTCTTAATTCACTGAATCGCTGTATTTTGGGATTGTTGTCTTGAAGAGCACTTTGTCATCATCTGAATACAAAGAATAGATGTTTCTGTGTTCAGATCCTCATTGGTTGTCCTTGTTTGGTTCTTGCCCGTTCTTTTTCATTCTATACTAAAATTTAGAAGCATGCAAAATTTAGCTCAGAAGGAACTACCAGTGACTTATTTTCCAAATCTATGCATTTAACAAATGCTGTGGTTCCTCCATTCTTATTTTAAACCTGCTGACATATGCAGGGTGGGGAACATATGCATATTTCCAAGCAATGGAGGAGGAATCACGATCCAATGCAAACAGGAACAACCAGAATAATAATGCAGTTGGAGGCCAGCCGGACGTGGAGGCCGGGATTGTGAATGCAGAAGCACAGCAAAATCGAACCGATGCCTTCACTCATGTGCCTCTGCACTATGATGATATTCACAGCCCAACGTTGGAGGCGATGGAGCTTGAACGCAAAGGATGATCCATCTCATCATGTACAGCTTTAGGTACTTTTGCCTTCATGTTTCTCCATAGACTGTGTTTGCTTTTTTCTGTGCACACATGTAAATGAGGTCTTCTAAACTCAGCCAATTTTATTCTTAATTTTAGCTGCCAAAATGGCATTTAGCTTCATTTTAACAAGTTTTTCATGTTAATTAAGGTCCAAAGACTGCTACTACCTAGAGGAATAAAAAGTAGTAGCTTTGGCTATTAACTACTAATAGTAGTAACTAGTAAACAGCTTATGTGTTGTCTAAGATTAAGGTCCATAAAATTTCTTTTCCATCTCTCTCTATCTCTCTTTTCTACTGTTTAGATCTCTCATTCCTCTCTGTTCTTTCATGAATCAAACACTATTAGGCTCATTAATGATGGTAGTTGCTGCCTCCTATTTTAGTTGTAATTGATGATACTGCTTTAATTGATCCCATATTGCTAGGTTCAATCTCTACAGCTAATGTAGGTATGTTTGACTTGGCATTCAATAGTTCAAGAGTCACATTCACGCCAGCTGTTATAAAAACTAGGGAAAATTGCAACTAGGTTCCAATTAGAAAATTTAATTGCAACTAGATCCCATGAAATCATCAAATTACAGTAAACTCCCAAAGGAATTGGGTGTAATTAATTCTAAAGGTGAAAAGACAGATATGTCCTCTTCAGTTAAAATTGGAATACATCGATTTTGTAGTATACATCTTTAATAAAAAAAAATATACATATTTTTGAAGAATGTGATAATTATTTGATAATTGACGATAATTTTTCACTTTTTAGGTTTAGAAAACAATGTTTTGTTTTATATAATAGATGGCAGATATGTCTTTTCGCTTTTATAATTAATTACACCTAGGTCCTTTGAAGCTCAATACAATTTGGTGATTTCGTGGGACCTAGTTACAATTTTCCCAAAAACTATCACACGGACTTATATCCTACTCCTATATCATAAATCATACTACGGTCTTAGTTATAAGATCTAGCTGACTTTTGTTGGAGAAGTTAAGGAAGTAAAATAAATTATTTAATTATGTCATATATTGCATTTACTATATTATATATTAATTTATAAGTCAAATAAAATAGTTTCAAGAAAAACAATAAATTTTAACGGTTTAAACTAATATAATTAGCTATCTTAAAATTTATTTAAAAAATTAATTAGACTTTATAATTAGAACCAATAGAAGTGTTAGAAAACCAATTTCTACCAGAAATCTATAAGGAGGCACTATCTTCACTCTCTCTGCGGTCGCTTCTGGTAATACAAGGGGAACTAATCAAACTATTTTACCAATATAAGAAGACAATTTTATTACAAAACGAAGTAAAACAGTACATAAGTTACTAGGCCTTTTGTACATGATAAATTCTGATAAAAAGTATAGGATTAGGAACCCTAATGAAAAACCAAATACTATACTACTATATAGAAAATTACAATTACAACACGAACAGAAAAACAGAAAAAAGGAAGAGCATGAAACGGCACAACTCCCCATAGGAGATGAAACATATTGGGGTGTTGTAAAATATGAAGGATAAGAGAGGAATTATATTATTTTACTGAGGCTAATTTTATAATAAAAATGTTATCTACCATCTCCCCTTAAAAACCCCCACCAAATGTAGCATAAATATTTCCTCAATCCTTCCAGTATTTATTTGTTCTTACATAGAAAAATACGTTGTTGGCAAAGGGTAAAAAAAAAAGGAAAAAGAAAAAGAAGAAAGAAAGAAAGAGGAACATGTGGGCCAAAAATGTGTAATATAGCTGTCCTGATTATAACAACTCGTTGATTATTTTTTAAAAAAATTTGAAAAAAAATATAAGATATAATTTGAGTAAAAATGATACATTGAATTAGTTTTCAAATATATTATGACATTGGGTACTTAATATAAGATCTTATTTATAGTGTAATTTGTATTAAAAACTCTAGTCCATAATATTATACTTATTTAACTAATTTCATTAGATTAAATTGTTAGTTAGACCAGTTAATATGTCATGTATTTTCTTAAACATCCTAGTTATTTTTATCAATTTCCTCATTCATTATACTCCTTAATTATTGTTAAGGAAGTATTAATAGGTTAAATTAGAAAAAAAATTGATAATATGAAAAATATTCAAGAGTAAAATCAACTCATGAATTTATCATATATTAAAAACATGTGAGAATATTATATTAAGGACAAAAGCTAATATTAATTTTGAATTTTACATGCATAATAGAATAGAAATCACAGCCCCCCTCTTCCCGGCCGGCTGAATAAGAGGCCATGACATGAAGCCAAAACACTAAACAAAAACACCCACCATATGCTGGTTTAATTTCAATTAGCTTATTTTAAGTAAAGTTGTATTATAGGAGATAAACATATGAAAGTAATTTTTAAGCATAAAACTATTTAAAGTAAGCTGATCCAAACTAAGGGTTTAACCACTATTTTTTAGGAGAGGCACAAATATAAAATATATTCTTTTAATGGAAGCAATCCAGCTCAAACCAGTGTCAGGGATTAAATGTCATTTGGATTTTTGGAGTACTGGCTTGACTGGCCGGGAATGACATAATCCAGTCCTATTATATGAGTTTTGCTTCTTTAATCACTAATTATTATCTTGCATTAATCATTATTCATTATCATGTTAATTATTCAATCGTTCACAAGTTGTTAACATTGAAGTTTAAATTATTTTGACCTGTTCAGTTTAATTGTAAAAAATTGATGTTATTTGTACATTATAATATGGTTAAAATTTCATCAAATCAATTTAAGTTCAAGTGTTAAAATAAATAAAGACTTTGTTCCAAAAAAAATCTAAAATAAACATGCTTATATATGATTTAATAGTTTGTTATTTTATGTTTAATTTAATCTCTCAACTTTAATTTCAATCCATTTCTTAGAACCAACGAGCAAAGTGGGAATAGGCCCTTATTCGTTAGACTTCGGCTGAGTAGATCTTTCTAGGTATTGTTATTTATAGTCTCATAACATTTCCAAGTTTGTCTTTGGCATTATTACATGTTAAATATATTACAATGAAAAAAAAAAAAGCGTCAATACATCAATTTAGAGATATATTTAGGGAAAATTGTAGTTAAGTCCTAAGTAGAAAACTTAATTACAACTAGGTCACACAAAATCATCAAATTGTAGTAAACTCTTAAAGGGATTTAGGTGCAATTAATTTTAAAGGCGAAAAGACAGATATACCCTCTATTAGGTAAAACAAAATCTTGTCTTTTAAACCTAAAAATTGAAAAATGATCATAATTATCAAACAATTCTCACATTCTTCAGACAGAGATATATATGTTTTTTTTTTATTAAAGATGTAAGATATAGAATCTTCAAAATTGATACATTAGATTTTAATTGAAGAGGACACATGTACCTTTTCACTTTTAAAATTAGTTGCACCCAAATTCTTTGAGAGCTCACTGTAATTTGGCATTTTGTGGGACCTTGTTGCAATTAAGTTCCTTAATAGGAACTTAATTGCAATTTTCTCATGTATTTATAAATATATTTTTAAAACACGTACAAAACATAATCTAATCAGATACGAACAAGGGACCCCCTAGTTTATTCTGGTTGGGATAAAAAACACTATAATAAGAATTTAAAAACTAAATAAGAAATTGCTGAAAAATCCTTATTCATTATTTTTTTTTTTGTTCCCTAAATGTATTTAAGAATTCACGTTTTTAAACGGGTCCAACTCTTTTTCTATGCTGTATAACAAATTCTTAAATTCTTATATGTATGTAAATGTATCCTGAACTTTTTCAGTAAATTTTTGGATGCCTTTATATAATAGTAAATTTTTAATGGAAGATTTTTTAAGGGAGAATTTCAGAAAAATACCTTCCCAAATTCAAAAACCTCAAAAGGGATGTTAACATTTCAAAAAGACACTAACGTACCATGGATCAAATTGGGGTTTTAAAATTTTGCTGACATGAACAGTGACCAGCATAAAGTAGTGAAAACCATTATTCATCTGGTAAAAACCATTACTCAAATGATGAAAATCGGATAATGTTCATGTCATGAGTAGATTCCTCTCTCTCCTCTGTCAAATGAATAGTGTCAGTGTCAGATGAATAGTGCCATCAAAGGAGGGGAGAGAGAAAGTGATAAGCACGAAGTAGCGAAAACTATTACTTTTCTTGCGAAAACCATTACTCAAATGGTGAAAATACGCTACTGTTCACGTTAGCAAATTTTGAAGGGGAGAGAGAGAGGGATTAACATGGACTAACACGGACTAGCGAAATCCATTACTCTTCTTATGAAAACCATTACTCATGCAAAAATCACTACTGTTCATGTCAGCGAATTTCAAAACCCCAATTTGGTCCATAGTACCTTTGTGTCTTTTTAAAATGTTAACATCCCTTTTGGGGTTTTGAAATTTAGAGAGGTATTTTTGTGGAATTCTCCCTAAAACTTTTCTACACAGCGTTATAAGGTCTTGTTTAAGGTCTTGTTTT
>JBAGKO010000002.1:9434137-9445479 GCA_037177275.1 Acacia concinna | reverse complement strand
ACAGTGTCATTGTCAGTGTCAAATGAACAGTGCCGTCAAAGGAGGGGAGAGACAAAGTGATCAGCACAAAGTAGCGAAAATCATTACTCAAATGGTGAAAATACACTACTGTTCAAGTCAGGAAATTTTGAGGGGGAGAGTGATTAATACAGACTAGCGAAATCTATTATTCTTCTTGCGAAAACCATTACTTATCTTGCAAAAATCACTATTGTTCATGTCAACGAATTTCAAAACCCAAATTTAGTCCATGGTACCTTAGTGTCTTTTTAAAATTTTAACATCACTTTTAGGGTTTTGGAATTTGGAGAGGTATTTTTCTAGAATTCTCCTATTTTTCAACAATTTTTTTAAATTAAATTAAAATAAATAAATAAAAATGAAAGAGTGTAAAAGTTAGAAAGTGAGATCATGTTTTCCTTCATGGTTAAGACAAATGTTTAAAAGGACAAATAATGCAAATTATGAAGAATCATTGACTTGGGAATTATGTAATAAAAAATATTTTTAGATAGTTCTCCACCAGGTGCAGCTGCAGGCCGCAGCTTCCATTGGTACCAACGTACCATAAACATTTCAACGCATTTTTAATTATTAATGGTTTGCGTAGTTGATTGCCAAAAAAAAAAAAAAAATGGTTTGCGTAGTTAGACCAACTTTCTAACTGTTAAACGAGCTTTTTTTCTTTTTTCTTTTTTTCATACGCGCCAAGTTGTTATATACAAACGTGCCTATGTTAGAGAGCCAATATATATATATATATCTTATAAAGATAAAGGAAGAAAAACCTGAATGAATACTACCTCCATTTCTTTTTTAATAAGAAATATATATATTTAGGTTTTTCATACAAAAACTAGGTTAATTTAATTAGAAACTTTAACTATGTAGGTAGAGAATAATAACATGATACATGTTCCATGTTGCTCACTTTGTAATTATGGGATATTTTTAGCGATTCGATTGTGTGTGAAATGCACAATAATATTTCTCAAGATAAAAGCAAATTGAATTTTTATACGTGAAAAATTTTCGTGTGAAATTAGTTTATCATGCTATTTGTGGTATGACTAGTTAAAATATAATAACTCAGCTAACATAAATCTTAGTTAGCTGCTCATATATTTCATATTTTTATTTTTATTAAAATAACTAAATTACTTAATTAAAATTTCACAAGTAATAAAAAAAGGTTAATATTGTGAAATCTCTTAATTTAATTAATGTACCGGCTAATATAAAAAAATAAATATACTACTAATATTTAGGAGATGTCAAATTATCTTATAAGTTGTTGTATTTTAATTGGTTATATCACAAACAACGTGACAAACCATGTTCATATAAAAATTTCTGTAACTACCATATTTATTTTTTGCCAATGTAACTACTAACTACCATAGTTATACTCTTATTTGTTCATCATGACTTTCCTTGTTAAAATATTTGAAAAAAAAATTATATTTTATAATCTTCAATGTCAAAATTAAATAATTTGTATGTTTAAATATACATATATATATTAAAAAATATAATAAGTTGAAAGGAAAAACCAACCATATATGTTTAAAAATACATCATCAATATTTGTATATGTTTAAAAATAAATTGAAAAAATATTATTTTTTTTAATAAAAATTGTGAATTTGAAAAATGATGGTAAATCTTACTAGACGAGGTTAACTATGCTTAGAATATGATATGGTGAAAGGGCGATAGTGGAAGGAGAATTTGAAAAATCTCTCATATTTTGTGGAGAAAAGTTGGAGAGAAATGCAAGTACCGTATCTAATAGAGCCATCGAGTTAGTAATATACATTATGATGCACCAATATTTAAATTTACGTTGAGAGAAGCGTTTATATTTAGTGTATGATAAATTAAATTAATCGTACTTTGAATAATATAAGATGCATGTGATTAGGAAAAAAATGTTTTAATTAAAATGTACTCCTATATTAGGAAAATACTACGGTCAAGCTCTTTAAATCCATTTTGTTAGGTTTTTCAATAACATTTAATTATATGTCATATTTTTAAATTATGATAATTTAATTATAAACTCAAATAAAATAAATAAGACACATGATCATGCGTGATTGAAAAACCTGACAAAATAAATAAAAAGAATTTAATATAAATATAATCTCTTATATTATACTTCGGGTTAAAAACCATAACCAACGATGATAGGTAAAGAGTGTGGTCCATTGTTCGGCTACCTTTATTTGAATTGAATTTTGTTTTAGTTTATCCAATTCACATGATTTCTTAGAAGATTCCTCCAAACAAGCAAGGTATCTAGATTGCTTTTTTTTTTTTTTTTTAAATTCTCTTTTTTGGAAAAATGTGATGCCATATAAACTTTTGAATTCCTTTTTTTTTTATTAATTCCCTTTTTAATTTTTTTTGGTGGGATGGGGGTAATTGTAATATTTTATTGAATGCATCTATTGTGTGCTAATTTTTAATATTTATGCTAAATATAGTGCTACAACTTTATCGAGTTTAGTTCGAAAACTTTACAACCAACTCTCTACACCTTGTTAACGATATTATTTGGGTGAACAATTTTTTTTGGGGAAAATTTTAAAATAAAATAGTGAAAATGAAAATAAAAAAAAGGAAAATGAGAGTTTAAAGCTGATTGGAAAATTAATGCCATATATATATATATATATTCCCTTCGATCCTAATTATAAGGGCCCGTTGACTTTTTTAGAAGATCTTAAAAAAATCATGAGAAAGCTAATTATATTATCTAATCATATCATATATTGTGTTTTATTATATTAATATATTAATTTATAAGTAAAACAACATATTTGAAAAAAATGAAAAATTTTAATGTCTTAAATTAATGTAATTAGCTTTTTTAGAATTTTCTTAACAATTTTTTTTAAAAAAGTCAATGAGCCTTTATAATTAAAATTGAGAGAGAGTGTGTGTGTGTGAAATTAAAAGCCTGGATTTAGATGCTTTCCTCATCCTGTCTCTCAGTTTTTTCTACTCATATAATATCCACCTTTTAAATAAAAAATTAAATAGTTCATATTTATTATCTTATAAATTTGTATCATTGTATTACATAAAAATTAAAAAAAATTAAAATTTGAGGTAGATAGTTAACAATTATATAGCACTTGAAATAAAAATAAGTTTATAAAATATTGAATTTAACCATTCACTTTTCAATTAAATGGTAGAGATGGGACGAGAAGAAGAAAATAAGTTAAAGGGACAAGGAGGGATCCAAACCCCACTTGTTAATAGTAATATTTCATGCATTGCCATATATAAGGTATTTTTTTTTATTGGACGTGTCAATTGTTATTGTTAATGGTAATAAAAATTACACGGGCAAAGATTTGTTAATAGTTTTCCTGAAATTAATGCATCTCTCTTTCATTACACTCTTGATTTTTATTCACTCAAATTTGGAAAAATGATGTGTTGAATAGATAAATTTTAAGGAAAAAATAATTAATATGATAAGGTTTTATGGTGTAATAAAGTCCAAACTAATCAAGTTTTTAGTAAGGCCACACACTGGTTATATAAATTTTTCACATAGATTAAAAAAAACCTTAAATCTTATTAACTCTGTCATAAAATGCAACAATTTTTTAACTCTACTCTAATTTAATATGCATAATACCAAATAAAAACAAAGCTAACACAATAATAATTTAGGATAAAATTGAACACTCCCAACAAAATTTCTTTTCTCTTAGTCCTATATATAGGACTATATATTTGTATATTTTCAAAATCAGAGGCAACATTTGGGCCAAAAATTGCTCTCCAAATTCTCTTATACATTTTTTTTTGGGTATAAAAATTCTGTTATACATAGAAACAAAAGTAGTTATCAAAACAAACAATATATAGTAAATACAAAATAATAAACCAAAAATTCGGATCAAAAGTTAAAACAAAATTACACGGGCAAAGATTTGTTAATAGTATTCCTGAAATTAATGCATCTCTCTTTCATGACACTCTTGATTTTTATTCATTCAAATTTGGAAAAAAAGATGTGTTGAATAGAGAAATTTTAAGGAAAAAACTATTAATATGATTGAGAAAATTAAATAAGGTCGGTGTATTAAAGTCCAAATTAATTAAGTTTTTAGTATGGCCCCACACACACATATACACTTCTATATATAATAAAACACTTCCAACATTTTTTATATAGATTAAGAAAAACTTTAAATTTCATTAACTCTAACATAAAATTAAACAATTTTTCAATTATATTCTCATTAAATATATATAATATCAAATGAAAATAAAACCAATACAATAATCATTTAGGATAAAATTGAACATTCACATCAAAATTTTAATGAGATGTCTTATAGATAGAATAACAAAATTTCTTCTCTTCCTCCCTATACATAGAATTAGAGGAGTATATATATTTGTATATTTTCAAAATCAGAGGCAACATTTGGGCCAAAAATTGCTCTCCAAATTCTCTTATGCATTTTTTTTGTTCAAAAAAATATGTTATACACAGAAACAAAAGGGGTTATCAAAATAAACAATACATAGTAAATACAAAATTATAAACCAAAAATTCGTATCAAAAGCTAAAACAAAAGAATGCATAGATTTCCCCCTCTTGTCCATTTTCAATTTTTTTTTTAAAAAAAATACCTCCAACCTCATTAATTCTACATTTAAATTTAACAATTTTCAACTTTACTCTTATTTAATACAAATGAGAATAAATTCTATACAATAATAAATAAAAAATAAAATTGTATATTAACATAAAAAAAGTTAATAATGCGATTATAAATAGAAAAAGATTTGTGTCTTATAAACAAAATGTCACAAGAGACTCGGAGAGTAGTTGATAGAAAGTTTCATTTGTTAAAAAAATGGTTTCAAAGTTGCCACAAAATAAATACTCCCTCATGTCTTAATTATAAAGGCCTTTTAGATAATTTTAGAAAAATCTTAAAAAAGTTAATTACATTACTTAATCATATCATATATTGTATTTTATGACATTATAAATTAGTTCATAAGTTAAACAATATAATTTGAAGAAAAACGACAAATTTTAATATCTTAAGGTAACATAATTAGTTTTCTTAGGATTTTTTTAAGTTTCTCTAAAAGACCCTTATAATTAGAACCGAAGGGAGTAAAAAAAAAAAAAAAAAGCTTCTAAGCATTAATAACTTATACACGTGTATTGACAATATTATTTGTTAAATATTAATTAATCACAAAAAATAATAAAAAATAAAGTTGTTCGCTTTTTAGCTGAAGCGAATCATCCTGGCGTCTTCTTCTTTCCCTGACCAGTTTGATCCTCGCAGAGGGCTCACTAATTACCAAAAACACAAAGGCAATCAAACCTTTTATATCTTAATTACTCTAATCAATACCCTCATTTCTATTCTGAACGATCACGCGCCCCATTGGTGCACGTATAAGCCACGCGTTTTCTTTCGTCTCCGCGTCGGCTTTTCCTTTTTAAATCCATCGTCGTCTCTCTCCTTCCTTCTATTCTCACACTCTTCGATCACTTTTTTTCCCTGTACGTTTGAATCTTCTTCGTAAAGCATTTCCAAATCGCTCCCTCGAACAATTCATTTCTCGCATTCCTGGCCACCTTGGATTCCTTGCAGGTATGTGTCTCTGGTCATTAATCTCTCTGTTCTCTTATGCGCATTCTGTTCCCTCTTTGCTTGTTTATACACCAAAAAAATAAATAAATTCGAGCTTTCTTTTTCGTTCGTTTTTTGCATTCCTCTTTCTCGTTCTGTTTTATCCCTAAAAAAAAGCAGCATGCAGAGTCCATTGGAGATGAAATCCTTTTAAAATAAAAACAGAGAGAATATCACTGAACGGGCTGTTCCATTTCGATTAGGAAATTTCGCGATTGTCCAGTTTGATATGTGTAGTTTGATTAAATTATTAAATTAGTATTTTATAACTTTACTACGCATATGTTTGCTTTTCTTTGAAACTCTCTCTCTCTCTCTCTTTTCTTTTCTTTTTTGGTCGATCGACGATTTGGTTTTCTCCTATCTTCTGTTGAAGTCAGTTCTGTTAAAGTCTAGCACCTGTATAAGATTATGATTTAAATTATCCTTGCCACACTTGCAGCTCTTTGTTAGTCTCCATTTTCTGCTCTGTTCTTTCATGATTGTTTCAACTTTGGAGCGTCATATTTTCAATTTATGATGTCGCTTTATTCCTTTAATTTCTGGTGATTTAAATTTTGTAGAACTTTTGCTCATCTTTCTATTTTTATTTTCATTCACAGTGAAAAATGCCAGAAAGTCAGCCTGCTACACACACTATTAAATCACATGGAGCTAAAGTGGCCAAAATACATTTTCATGACTGGTTAATTCTTTTGCTTCTTGTGACCATTGATGTCATCTTGAATGTCATAGAGCCGTTTCACCGCTTTGTGGGTGAGGGGATGATGACTGACCTGAGATACCCTATGAAAAGTAATACTGTCCCCTTTTGGGCTGTCCCGGTTCGTTTTTCTTTGAGGAATTGTTTCATTATAAAATGAAATTGCATCTTATCTTGGCCTTTGCGGCGTGATCAGTTTTTATATAAACTCGTGAATTTTAATTTCCTGTATAGATCATAGCAATATTGTTGCCACTGGTGGTCATTCTTATCTACTATATCAAGCGAAAGGATATTTATGACTTTCATCACGCTATATTGGGTACAGTTTTTATGCTTTAAAACTTCCTCTGTCCATCTCATTTCCACATCACTCTGCCATAATTCTAACTTAACATTCTCTATTGCCCAATATATTTTTCAGGGCTTCTATTTTCTGTTTTTATTACTGCGGTGATAACTGATGCTATCAAAGATGGTGTTGGACGGCCACGCCCTGACTTCTTTTGGCGTTGTTTTCCTGATGGCAAAGGGGTTGGTTCTTTATTTTACCAACTAACCATTTTGTTGGAGAAACAATAATACTAGTATTTGATCCATGTGATGTACATTGCTTTAGTTAAGTTATCTGCACAGTTAACATGGTATTGGCGCATGACATGTTCAGGTGTTTGATCCAGTTACAACTGATGTTAGGTGCACTGGGGAGAAGGGTGTTATCAAGGAAGGACACAAAAGTTTCCCTAGTGGACATACCTCTTGTAAGTAATATGGGCCTATCTGCAGTCTACCCATGTTTAGGGGTGTTGTCTCTTATTTTTTCTGTTACATTGTTTGAAACCCCAGATCTTAATTTTCTTTGAGTGATTCTATCCCTCATAGTTTTCCTTATCTTTTCTGTACTAGTGTTTATACATGTTTTAATCATATGTTTAAATTTCATAAAGTGCTTCAATTTCATTAAGTTATCGAGTTATGGGCCAAACATGGATTAACATGTCGAGTGTGGTGTTACTTGGGATAATGATAGAAAAGAATAAGATTGTCATAAATTGAGGAGTCAGCTTGCTAGAAAAATAAAGATAGGGTACAAGCTTCTTGAGGTACCTCAAGATAAGCTAACCACTGTGTGATTATTCTTTATGCAGGGTCTTTTGCTGGTCTGACTTTTCTTGCTTGGTATATATCTGGAAAAGTTAAGGTATTTGATCGTAGGGGTCATGTTGCGAAGCTCTGTGTTGTTTTCTTACCTATCCTCATGGCAGCTATGGTTGCTGTCTCACGTGTTGATGATTATTGGCATCATTGGCAAGATGTGTTTGCTGGAGGTCTTATTGGTGTGTTATTTATGGCCTGAAAATTCCTGTTTGTATTTGACTAAATATCAACTCACCCCTATTTTCAAAACTCCTTATGTGAACTTCTTTTATGCAGGTACAGTAATTGCTTCTTTCTGTTACTTGCAATTCTTTCCTCCTCCATATGATGCAGATGGTATGTCCACGAATTGTTCCTTGTCCTCTTTAACACATTGAATTGTTGTCCTCCTTCAAAGAAACATGTTAATCATGCTTTGAGCTCAGCTTATTAGAGATGTTAATGAAAGCCAATTATGAAACTTTGCTCGATTGCTTAAGCCTTGACTTGAAATGATCCTGAAATGGTTTTATAGCCTTTATGTCTGAGTGGACAGCAGTTCAATCACTGTTGTTCCCTGGCGCGATCCTTTGTCTACATATAAGAAAAACCAATCATAATATATCAATTACTAAGTTAAGCTTTTGAGTTGAAATAACCTTGACAATAGACTAATATGGCTGAATGTTTCCTCTAAATTTTCTTTCAATCAATTGTCATGGAATTTGTCTTTAGCATCATTTTTATGATTTAGAGGAGCTGCTTTATGATTTTTGCTATAAAATATGGCTGTGATGTTGGATTTCTCTTGAACAGTTTGCACTTTTCAGTCCTCTCCTGGTACACATAACCTTTTTAATTATGTTAATAATGTTGCATAATGCTATATTAGTAGCAGCATCAGTTCAAATTTGAAGTACACGCTCTGTTGCACTGAATGTGGTTTCCTTGTAGCTGTGTGTTTATGTTTTATATTTAATTCCTTTGTGTGCTAAAACTTTAACGAGCTTATGTGATTAGCATTTATTTTGCATCTGGACATGTTTCTTTGGGCTTGAGTATGCTGCAGGTTGGCCCTTGTTTTTAGCATGCCAACTGTTAATGGCACATTTAGCTTGTGTGGCGTTCATTTAGGTATTTAGCTTAACATTATTACCAAAAGATTTAAAAAAATGTATGGTGTTCCTAGCAGCACGTGTTATAAAACATTCAATCTACTTATACTCTGTTCATAAATATTGTTACTCAGGATTATGCAAGTCTGAATCTTGAATAAACGCCGTGCTAGTTGTTAAACCTGGTGTCTATCCTCTCTCGTACTCCACTATGTGTTCTCTGAGGATCAGGCTTTTGAGATATTCGTGCAGGACTTTCTGATATTTATCATTTTCCATATATTTGTGTGTGTAGGTTGGGGCCCTTACGCATATTTTCAGATGTTGGCTGAATCTCAGAATGGAGCTCAAGTCTCATCTACAAACGATGACGTTATCAGCCCACACATTATCTGCCCACAACCTGGTGAGATGCATCTTATAAATATTCCACCTCATCGTGATGGGAATATTGCTGAGATGCATCTTGGAAATATTCCACCTCATCATGATGGGAGGGAATTTTGCCCTCCCATATTTGATGGGTCGCAAAATGCAAGGAGACAAAGACTTTAGTCTGTGAGTGCAGTGTAGTGAGACACAGGAAAATATCAGATGTGCATAGTCTGTAGAAAAAGTTATAGGGAAAATATCAGATGTGCATAGTCTCTGCACCTGTACTTTCTGGAAGGATTGAAATTGATATATCTGCTCATTTCCTCAGATTAGATAGGATACTTCCAGTGTTTGAAATGGTTGCTTATATTCTGAGATGTGATTATAGAGTGAGGCGTGTATGATTTTTGTTAGTTATCTAAATCTAACTATTATAGGGTTTGTGTCTTTCATGGCAGAAATCTTTTTTTTTTTTTTTGAAAAAAATCAGATTCATTGCAGATTTCTGCATCTGTAACTTCCTGGAAGAATTGAAATTGATATATATGCTCATTTCCTCAGATCAGATAGGATACTTCCATTGTTTGAAATGGTTGCTTTGATAATGAGATGATTGTAGAGTGAGGCGTGCGTGATTTTTTTGTTAGTTATCAAAACACTGTTTTTAAACTTTGATCATTGATATTCATTAGATACAACCATGCAAAAGTTTCAGAGGTTGTGAGGAAATTAAATAAGTCCAAGGTAGAGGTATTGTGCAGCTCACTTTATGTTATTGATCTTTTATCTGGACGCTTTATACCGTTGCGAAGCAAAATGTTGAATTTATTCTTCTATAGCAGGTTGGTTTAAGATACTCTGTTTTTTAAATAAGAACTAATTGATTTTTTTAGAAATTAAATAAGCTAAATATTAATTAGTTATATAGCAGGTTTGTTATAAAATATTTAATCATATAATATATTATTATATTATTAGTTATATATTAATTTATAAGTCAAAGAAATTAATTTGAAGAAAAACCACAAGTGTAACTACTTTAAAGTAATTTATTTTGTTTCTTTAATCTCAATAAAAAAAAGTTGATGTGATCTTATAATTAAGACTGACTGAAAATATATTATTGAATATCATTTGTCTCACTTTCAAGAGGAAAACCTTTTAAATAGTAGTCGCAATTTTTAAAATTAATTTTATGCACATAATAGTAAAGATATTATGTAGGCTATGCTATGAAAGGATGGGTACTCAATAGAATCAACACTAGTTCCTCTGATCTCAAATATAATTCATTTATTTATTTTTTTAAAAAATGGATTTAAATATCTAAATTTAAGTCGTCTTTGTATACTTAAATGTATATTTTTTCTCATTTTTTAATATTTCCAACTCGTTTGTATTTTCTTTTGTTGTAAATAGATGGTGATGCATAAGTTTTTTGTAATTTCATTCTTTAATGAAATATTCTTAGTTTATAAAAAAAAATCTAATTGCTCAAATTCTCTAATCAATATTTTTATGGAAAACCAATAATTGAGAGAGCTGCTTTACTTTATTATAGCATCGGAATGAGATACTCGACTTAATATAAAACTCAAGGACAACTTAAGAAAAAAGTTTAATCTAAAAATAGTTTGAGGTATTGAATGCACCTTAATTCAAAAATTAACTCCAACAAATTTTCTTAACGCGAGAGGTATGTAATTGTGGCATGTATTTAGGTCAGGAAGGGGTTGCATAATATGTATGACGATTAATCAAGCATGTGTGTAAAAGTAAATGCCTCAGAGGATCATTAAATTCAGAAATTTTAAGTTTAAGAAGGGGCAATAAGGAATAGGAAAAATTGGGGGAAAATCCCCATTGGAAATTTATGAGGTCCTTCCATGGGGCCTAGTAGATAAAATTTTCAATAGGGACTTTTTTTTTTCCAAATTTCCTTAATGAATATATGTAAACTTTCATAAAATCTATATTATAATCAATAATCTTGTAATTTAGTGGCATTAAAACTTCTCTGGCAATGGAATCTTACTTTTAATTTGAGGACTTTCAGCTGACAAAAGATGAATTTTACTTTATATATAATAAAGATTGAACTGAAATCACATTAGGTTAACTATAATTGTGAAAGTAGGACATAAATTCCCTCAATTGTCATTATCTCAATTATTCCTTAATTGCGTCAAATCAAATCATTTATTCTCTGTTTTTAGGTTACATTATACTTTTTGCCATTTATATTTAGGGTGTGTTTGGAATAACGGTGGGATAACAGACTTATTTGTAATTGGACTTATGGATAAGTCAGATTAGATATAA
>JBAGKO010000002.1:9399537-9411717 GCA_037177275.1 Acacia concinna | reverse complement strand
AAATTTTAGGAAAATTTCAGAAAGAATGCTGTGGAGGCAGCCAAGTTGTAGTAATATTTTGGATGACCAAATGATATCCAAAAATTATGAAACTTTCCAATCTAAAAGTAGACATGTCAAGCTTTAAATGGATATGTCATTTGTGAGATTTGGTTGTATATGTTAGGATATATGAATTTTTGAAGTTGGCTCAGTGAAATTTGTGGGTTTTTGGAGCAGTGTCCCAAAAACGAATTTTTTGGAAATTTCTGATCCTGTTTGATCAATGGAAGTATTTTTTTTCTCTCTAAAACTAGACTTAAAGAGGAACATTTGGCCTTTTGAATTGGTTAAATTGGACATCCGTGCAATTATATATGAATTTTTAAAGTTGGGTAAAAATTCTATCCAGAAATCTGAAATTTAAAAAATTTAAGGGTAAAATGGTAATTTTCAAAATAATTAAAAGAAAATTATTTTCCATAAATATCTGGAGCATTCTAGACAGGAACTATCAAACCCCTCTTCCAGTTGCACATTTATCAGAGAGCATAAGCGCAATTCAACAATAAGCAAGAAATATCCCGAAAATAATACTGATATATTTATTACAAACTTGGGATGAATACATGGTTTCCCATAGGATTATAAGAGAATATACATAATTACATAACATCCAAAACAAAGTTAACTAGAGGGGTCCAATGTTAAAAGCATTTCCTGCGCACTGGGTCAATCCTTTAGTATTTAGTCATTATGTTCTTGCACTGAGAACTTTATCTTCTAGCTAAGCAATTATAATTTTGGGAAAAAGGGTGGGATTCAAAAGAATCCTAGTAGCAACTCATAACCAATCATAAATACCTGAAAGTTATACCTGCAATGCACCATATAATGCAATAGATCACATATGTCATAACAAATCAAGCTCATCGTTACCCGCTAAGGACTATGCCTGATCGCCGAGTAACACATCAGTCTTATATCATTTCCACCTAAGGTCCACACCTGACCGTGGACTCATGTGCATCACATGCATATCACATCAAAGGACATGGAAAAAAAAAGCATATAAAAAAATCACATATAATATGAAGGATAGAGTCACTACTTGAAGTCTTTTCCCAGTCCGAGTTCTCTACTGGCCTTTTGTCCTTACCCGAGCAATACCAATTCCTACAAATCCAAATTTATGATAATGAGCTATTACTCATTAAATACTTAAGACCCAAGTGCATTCAAAGGTTTAAAACCAATTAATCATCTCAAATTTGCCTTATTACCAAATTGTCCTAAGGGTTACTAGTCTGTGTCATTTTGTACCCGGTATAATTTCGTCTTTCCAAAAATCGTGTCCTGACTTACTCCTACACAATTTCACATCCTAAATCCATTTTTGATCTCACATTGGGAAAATTAAATGTTAAATTACTAAAATACCTTTTGGTAGTCCATGTTAAGACTTTTAAACCAAAATTTGTCATTTTGTGTTCTAGGGCTTTTCTGGCTTTAGAGCCAACATAAACTCCCTATAATTTTCCCTTCTGAATGAAATGGAACCATTAGATTCATCAAATTTCATCTCTAAACTCCATTTCTATAGGCTGGCTGAAATTTAACCTTAATTATCAAAAATTGAGACTTTTCCGAAATCAACTGATTAAACATACTCTTTTTTGCCCTTAATCAGTGTTTAATCATTTATACACTAACCACACATTATTTAGAGGGAATTTGGGAATTATGACAGCTAGGTTTCATCATTTTCCCAAATGAAAATTCAATCTAAAATAGCCACAAATTCATACCACAATCAGCCCTAATAGTAAGCTTATATTGAAAGAATTGAAGTTTTAGAAGTTACCTTTGAATTTCTTCACTTTATCTCTCTAGATCTAAAATTCCCCTGCCCCTTATCCTTCTGATTTGGTCTTCAAAGCACCAAATTAATTGGGGAAAAATGGTTAGAAATGGTTCTAGATACCAAAATAACTAGAACTTGAGGTTTTACGCTAACTTACCTCAAGATTTTGAGTTATGGGGCCTTGAATTGCTTAACTTGTTCTTGAGCTCTTTTGCTCTCTTCTTTCTGCAGATAAGGTTGTGCTATGGCTGTTGGGAAGGTTGGGGATGTTTAAAAAAATCTGATGGTATCAAATGACCATTTTACCCTTACTTTTAAATTTTTTGGATTTTTGGACAAAATTTTCACCCAACTTCGAAAATTCATAACTAATTGTACAGACCTCCAATTGAAGTGATTCTAAAGCACAAATGTCCCTTATTAAGTCTAGATTTAGGGAAAAATAATTCCTTAGGTAAACTGAAATCATAAAATTTCCAGAATATTCATTTCTGAACATTGCTCTAGAAATCAATAACATCCGCTGGGCAAACTTCAAAAATTCATATCTCTTAGCATATAAAAGTAGGGTAAAATGGTCATTTGATAAGGGATATTTGGTGCCTAAATTTGGTATGTTACAATTCTCTCCCCGTCAATAAAATTTCATCTCTAAATTTGTTGTATGATCCCATTCATAATCTTTAAACATCATTTTCCCATGTCTTCCTCTGCTTCCCATGTAACTCTCTTATGAAATATTCCTTTCAAGACCATTTTCACAAATGGGATACTCCTATGCCAAAGTTCCCTCTCCTGCTGATTGCTAAATCGATCCAGCCCAACCTCATACATAAGGTCTTCTCGAACGTCTACATCCTCATACCCAATTCTAAGATCAACATCTGGTTGGTATTCCTTTAATTGCAAGACATGGAAGATATCATGCAACTCACTCTAATTCGAGGGCTTCTACTACCTACTCTGATTTTAGGCAGTTTTGCTACCAATTTCCATAGTGATGTGTTTCCATTCAACTTAGGAATTGCAGGAATTTACAGAAGTCCTCCTGGTAGCATCACGGTCGTTGAACTCCATCATATCTCTCTTGATCCCCTGGCCACCCAATACCTCAACCTCACATTACAACATGTTTTGATCATTTTAGGATGCAAAGTACACTTACTCTTACATGCATCTTCTGAGATTTGCCATCTCAAATTGGCCTTTAGTGGCACTTACACTATCTTTCCACAACAAACTTATCTGCTCAGGGATCATCTAGATGCCTAAGTCTTACTCATCGTGCATCTAGGCTTCCTCAACTATTGTCTTTAGGTCATTCCCGACCTGCCTGACGCGACAGTCATAAACCACATGTGCTAGTGGTCAAACTCAAATCCAGATAATCCTCATGCAATTTTATGTCCTTGAATCCTCAAATAGTCAAGGCTGCCACCTGTGATATCTCACAATTTAATGTGTCTGCGACGACATTAGCTCTCCTTAGACAATCTTCAATCTCCAAGTTTTAATTCTTAAGAAAATCTAACTATCTCTGTCATCTTATTTCAACTCTTCCTGATCATCAAGGCTTTCTCAAAATCTTGTGGTCGCAGTACAACTCTATAATCGCATCATAGCAAGATTGTCTTTAGATTAGCAGTGCGATCACAATCGCCACTAACTCAAAACCAGGGTAGGATAATTTAGTTTGTGAGGTTTCAACTAGAATAAAGTATCTACCCCAGCAAATCATATCATATCATCTCGTATCATATCCGACTAAGGACGAAAAGTAGGCCTAACCACGGACTTCCAGCATATATCTGCCTAAGGACCTAAAGTAGGCCTGATCATGAACTTCTAGCTAGAGGATTAGATAACAGTTTGATCATATCTCAATTCATATCAATCACAACTCAATGAAGCTTCCCTCACAACCATCATCCCATACCCATGGTTGAGTTTTCGCTCATCAGCTTTGTCAACAACAAAGCAATTCTGGAGAAATTCTACATCAATCATCTGTAACAACTGGTAAAACTAAGAGAACTGTGTATCTCAATAACAGTCTCTGACCTCCTCCAGTCCAGTGCTGCTTCCACTCTTTTTGGATCTATCGAGACTCTTCTCGTGAGGCTATATGTCTAAAAAATTTAACTTTTAGAAGCCACATTCACATTCGCTCAGCTGGGCATAGAGTTGCTTATCTATCAATGTGCCTAGCACTTTTATCAAGTGCTTTTCTCATGCTCATGTTTGCATCGATAAGGATTACCATGAAGTAGTCCATCCACAGATGGAAATTCGATTCAAGTAGTCATACATATCACAATTGCATTAGTCAACCCAACTGACATATTTGAGAATTTCTGATAATGCCACTTTCGGTTCGGAAGGCATTCCCTACCTGATCTACGATCTCGTTTAAAGAACATACGAAATCTTTTGACATCCTTTATGCAAACATCTTATCATGTTGCAAGTCATCATGTGCAATTGCCAATAAATAGCACAAGTCTTATGTCTCCTGGTGGACCATAACTAGTTACACTGTTTGATAGGTATGCCCGTAGCTCAACGGTTCCATATTTCTCACAGTGCTATACTACGCCAAAGGCATTGGCTCAACTTAGTCTCATGGTGAACTACAATCAGTCACACCATTTGGTGGCTCTGCACCATGTCTCAATATCTCACGATATACCACAGCGGATCACACCATTTCACACAGCCATATTTTATTCATTGCACACAACTAGTTCTAGAATCATAAAATGTTAGTACTAAATAACTATTAACTAAAATCATACCTCGATTTGGCTCAAGAGATTTTCTGGCTTCCATGTGAGTCATGGCAAAGACTTTACCTTAAGCTCTTTGTCTGGGCTCCTTGGTAGTGAATTTCTGGAGACAAGCTTTGGCAAAACACTACTAGAAAAAAGGCCTTTTAACGTCTGTTTTAAAACCCTTTCTACGTCTATTTTCAAGTAGTTGTCTATGCGGGAGACGTAAAAAGTTAGTGTCTTTTTTAAAAAAACAGACGCGTACATGCGTCTTTTTTTTTGTTTGAAAAAACAGACGCATACATGCGTCTGCTTTTAAAAAAAACAGAGGAGGCTGAAGAATGGAAGGAGATTTTTTCAATTACTTGCTAGTGGTTATAGAGATATAGAAATATTTTTGTTTTTGAAGGAAAGATTACGCCAAACACCATGTTTAAAGCAAGTGTGGAAGCAATTTAAAGCAGTATTTATACTGCCCAGAATAAATTAAGTAGCTCGAGTGCTATCCGATACCCAACAAAGTAATGATAGGTAAAAGTAGTGCCTACCACCTACTGATTGGGTTAAGATTAATACCGATGGAGCTTTTTCTTCCTTTTCTCATGGCATAGCATGAGGAGGAATATTACATGATGAGAAAGGAGACTTTGTTAAACTAAGCAGATGCTAGGAAGGGATTGTAGTGTCTAATGAGGCCATTGATATTTTGGCTAAACCAGGTCTTTCTAACTAGCTAGATGTTTGTCTATTGTCAAGTGCCTCACAAGACTTTGAAAGAATAATTCTATAACACCTTATTCCAATAGTTTTAGGTGAGTGCAAAAGAGTAGTGAAATAATTCATGAATTGAGGATACGATCCTGGATTAAACAAACTTTGGCAAACGTTTACAAATTTCCAAATCCCTTTAAGGATATGAACCTGGGACTGGAAGGGATTTTCTTTTCAAAGGGTAATACAATTTTTCTCAAAGAATTTCATAAACTTTCATTATCTCATTAAGTCTCATAAGCTCTACTCTTTTTGTTTTATCAGAGTATACCAGTGATTCTTTTGTGTAGTTCTCAAGTTTCTTACCTTAGTTAAATTTCATTAGCAATTGGAAACATTATCTAGCTAAATTATCCAGTTAATCTTATCACCATCCATTTGCTAATCCATCAGCTTTACCGATTCCACTACTGTGCCATCATCAAGATTACAACTTATTGGCATTACAGGTCCAAAATATCCAAAATATTCCAAAACAGACAACCGACAAAAGATTACAGTCTTTCTACTCTAGCCTCTAGCTGTCCGTATCTACGTTCTTGCACTCCGAGCTACCTTCCTATACTGTAAATTTGTTTATGAAAAAGAGTGAGATTTAAAAGAATTCCAGTAGTAACAGATAGACAATCATATAGATACAACATTACAAAACAAGCCACACATCATCATATAACAGAATTATCGTAACAACATTCAGTGCATAACATGCAGTTCACATATCAACATAGCGCTAGGTATATCACAAGGCCCCGAGGGATACTTGTGCAATAGGCCCTAGGCATCCACTCGTACATCACAGAAAATTATATTGGCTTGAGTGTCTACCCATGTAATAGGCCCCGAGCGACCACCCCGCATAATCAGAACATTGTGTTGGCCTGAGCATCCACTCGTGCAAATAGGCCCCAGGTGACCACCTCGCATAATCAAAACATTGTGTTAGCCTGATCGTCTACCCATGCAAATAGGCCCCGGGCGACCACCCCGCATAATCAAAATATTTTATTTGCCTGAGCGTGCACCTATCCAATAGGCCCCGAGCGACCACCCCGCATAATCAGAACATTTTATTAGCTTGAGCGTCCACCCGTGCAATAGGCCCCGGCGACCACTCACATAATCAGAATGTTTTATTGGCCTGAGTGTCCACCTGTGCAATAGGCCCCGGGTGACAACCCCGCATAATCAGAATGTGCCAGACAATTCATGATGAATACAAAGACATGTAGTGCATCTTATAACATATGAAAGATAAAGTTACTACCTGGCTGCTTCTCTTGAGCAATGAACAAATGTTTGTCTGTGCTTTGGCAAGTCTTAAACTCTGGACAGCTATTAGGTCCTATAATTTAAAATTTATGGGCAAAAGGTTATTATTTTGTCCAACACTTGCATAATCCAATTACTCAAGTTGGTTTTTATTTAGGTTAGCACTTAGGCCCAACTAAGTAGCTACTGGCCCCATTAAATTCACATGGCTCAATGCTGACAGGATTTTTCATTCAACTTTGAAAAATCATAACTAATTCTACAACCATCCATTTTGTATGGTTCAAAGCTCTATATAATCCTTATTAAGTTTATTTTATAGGAAAAATGTTTACTCCTGCATTTATTATGCACAAAATTCCATATTCCATCATTACCTAAAACTGTCACAATTAGCATCGAATCATTGCCAACGTTTAAAAATCTATATCTCCCAATTGACTCATCCAATTGTCACAAACTACCCATCTAATCAAAGCTCATTGTGTCTACTTTATTTCTGGAAAATTTTGTGGGCATTGAAATTCATTTGGTCAGAGAAAAACATCTCACAATCAGTATCCTATGGAATAACTTCCAGATTCAATGTCCAATTTTCAAAAATCATAATTAATTATAGGAAACTCCAATTTGACCAATTCCAAACCCTTATTAAAAATATTTAAGTTTAATTTCAAGTAAAAATATCTTTACATGTAAAAATTTGTCACAAGTTTCCCATAAATTTCCCAAACTGTAACCACTCCATATCTGATTCTAGAAACAGGGTCAACTTTGAAAAATCATATCCTTTTATCCACTTGTCCAAAAATTATGTTCTACATGTCAAATTAAAGATCAAAATGTCTACTTCAAGTCTATAAAGTTTCATAATATTTAGATGAGTTTTGGCCAGCGAAAGACACCACACAACTGAACTATCTTTAGAAAACAACAATCCAGCACCACAACCAGCTAGTATCAAGAAGATGTTCATGGTTTTGAAGATTATCTTTTGTGTTCTTCACTTTCTCTCTTTAGAACTGAACACTCTCCCTCTTCCTCTTAAAAATCTTGTCTTTAATTCATCTAATTAATTGGTGGAAAATGGTTAGAAGTGGTCCTAACTACCAAAAACTACAAGGAATCAGGGTTTTACGGTAGTTTACCTTGAGATCTTGAACCCAAAGACTATTGGCGCGCTTCTTTACTTAACCAGCTCCCTCTCTCTCTATTCTCAGCTACTTGGACGACTATGGGGTCTGGAGAGGTAGATGAAGCTCTTAATAATTCAACCAAGGAGTTTTACATGTGCTAGTCTCCCATTGGTTCATGTTTGCATGTGTGTCTACTTCTCATTGGTCCCTTTTTTTTCTTTTCTTCTAATTTATATTTGATCCTCATAGAGCATTCCAGTTGGCCATCTTATGCTCAAAAATATCTCATAAATTTGGGGAAAATTAATTTACTCTCAATTATTTTACAATTTATGATTTTACCCCTACATTTATGAAATTTCGGATTTATGGATAGAATTTTCACTTTCTTAAACTTATTTAGGGTTTGTGCAGCTGGATTAAGATAAATGTCTGTGAGTGAGTTTTGTCACATCTTTTGCTCAATTGGAATAAAAAATTTCCAGGAAATTCACGTTTGTACACTGCTCCAGAAACTAGCGAATTTCATTAGGCAAACTTCAAAAATTTATATCTCTTAACATAGACATCCAAATCATACAAATTATATATTAACTTAAAGCTTGAAATGTCTACTTTTAGATTATAAATTTTTATAAATTTTGGACATCATTTGCCTATGGCAAATTGATACACAACATAACTACCTCCTATCACTTTCCAGAAATCAATCAAAACTTACTTTAGCCCTAATTCTTATACCAAAATCTACCATTTTATTCTCATGATTGAATATTTATAAGGTCTACTGATTCCAAAATTTGGGGTATTGTATCAGTTGAGTTCCCTTCAAAAGAGTGAGATTTGAGAGGTAAATCTTCATCATCATGAAACCAAGCCATAAGAATTCAAAACAATAAATTTCCAATGAATCACAAGATAACTAAGTATAAATAAAAAAAACTAAGAAAAAGAATCTATAAAGAAAAAAAAATGCAAGTGAAAAAGAAAAAAAATTCAAAATGACCAAAGATGCAAGTATGCAATAAATGATGTGAAAGTTACCTAAATGCAAAAATTACTAAAGTATATGCAATGGAAAACAAACAAAAAATGCAAAACTAATAAGTTTCACACGAGAAGCTCCTTGTTAAAAGTGAATTTGACAATTAGATTACCTAGGGAGCCAATTACTTAGCTCCCCGGCAACGGCGCCATTGATTTGATACAACCTTAGTTGCCTCAGGGTAAAATACAAAATTACCACAAATTAGAATGCAATATAGTGCAAACAATTCGGGATCGTTCTCTTATCAAAGAGCCTTTATTTTGAATCCTTAGGTAAAACTAAGTACTAAAAGCATGGTTAAAAATAGGGTTTTTGAAATTGGTTTAAAATGAAAATTAAACTATGCTAATATTTTTTGGTATTTTTTGGAAAATAATGAAGGGAAAATATTTTTGGATTGAAAGTAACATAATAAAATGAGTTCTGGTAGCAAAGTTGGTGATATTCCTAGCTTCTTAAAATTAATTGGGAGTTTGAAAATCGCATCAAGTCTAATAAAAATAACCTCAAACAATCACATTGGATCTAATTTATCTAATTGATGACTATTCCTACAATCGTATTCATAGTCACCCCGTAAATAAATTGTTAAACGTCACTTGATGTGTGCTAAAAATTATTTTAATGCACTCGCTTCCTCTTACTAAGAACACAATCGTGACACTCAACTTAAGATTAATTTATCACTCATTATTTTAATTACACCCATGCATTCTTTCTGACAAATGAGATTCATGGCTATTAAGTGAATTAGCAAATCAATAAATGGTGGCTGTTCGGTACAGTAAGAAAGGCGAAAGAAATAATATGAAGGTGCTGATGATGATTTGATGAAACCGAAGGTGAAGATAGTGGTGATGTGTTGTGAAAGGAGGATAAAGACAATGATCACTGTGCCTCTATTGTAGGTACTGAATTGTGTCGTGCTCTCCCTCGTGACTTTGTCTTTTCCTTTCCCTACTGTAGCGTGCGGCTGTAGCTGCGACTCTCCTTTGTGACTTGTGGCACTGTTACTCCCATCTTTTTTTTTTTTCCTTCTTCCTCCCGTGAAATCCTTGTGTTTATATATAAATATATATTTTTCTTTTTAAAAATCAGTCCACCTCTTTCCTTTGACCTAATTCCCTAATCTAAAAATAAAAATAATTAAATCTGTAATATCTCAATTTATAAAAAATAAACCAATTAAAGTAAATAATGAAATATAAGATATTTTTTACTTTTTAAGCTCAATTTATTACTTACACAATTAGTTACAATTACTCACAATAAAAACAATTAAGTCTAAAATTTATAATTAATTATCTAAATATATCAAAAAATTTTCTAAAAAATATGGTTTGATCAACACTTCAAAATAAATGTAAACAAAAATGTACTAGTAGACACACAAACAATCATAGCTGGTAACAAAACATGAACAAGGAAAACAATATAACACAGTCTGGTAACAATCAAAACTCAACAATAGCAAACTATACAACCAAGAAAGAGGAGACAACTAAAAATTCCATCCCCTTTATATCAAACAAGGTAAATCGCAGTAAACAACCACAAAAATCTTTCAGCAATAAAAGTCCAAAAAAAATTCATCTAATGCATTTGAACGAACATTAAGGCTGCCAAAGATAGAAAGCAAACCCAATCAAATGAGACATGAGAAAGCAACATAATCATAGCAAGAAAAAGAACAATCGACAAAAATCTAGCAGACGCATCTAAACTACCAAATAAAACATGAACAAGCAAAAGAGCAATCACAACCCAACAATAACAAACAATACAACTAGGAAAGAGGAGGCAACCCCATGATAGCTAACAAAAGTAAAAAAAAAAATTACCATAAACAACCACAAAAATATTTCACCAATAAGTTAAAATTCCAAAAAAAAAGAGTATCCAACACAGATGAGCATTAAGGCTTCCAAAAATAAAATTGAAAATCAAAGAACATAAGAAGAAGAATACAAAAAAACAGAGGAAGGAAGGTGTGGGTGATAGATCTGAAAGTTGGAAATTGGGTTGTTTGGAGGAAACAAAAATTAGAGCCTTCACTAGAGAAGGCAACTAGAAACAGAGCAAGACGCTGACGTTGGTGGAGAAGGAAAGGGAGGGAAGAAGATAAACAAGCTAGAGCGAAGAAGGAGGAAATAGAATAAAGAAAAAGGCAAAGAGGGTTCCTCTATTAATATGTTACAATGCTATTTTATTTCATGTGTTAGTATTAATGTGTCTGCATGTATCAGCTTGTCATTATGTAATTGTGTAGAGGGTAAAGTTGTCATTTTAAATTTTCTTTGTTAGTTATTGTAGGGAGTGGTTATTTAATTCCGCCATGTACTATGTTTTCAGTTATGTTATGAAGTCATAATTTCTCCATCTCTTTTCTCTGCTTCACTTCTTCTTCCTCCTATGTTTCCTTGCTTCTCTTTCTCTTCTTAATATTCAAGGAACAAATGAGTCCATGGAGGACACCGCTATGACTGATTCTGTGACAGAGAGCGATATGGACATTGAGGAAGGAGCACAAGCACCACCAATAAGTTCGTTAAATGTTATACAAGGAACTTCAAATTGTGAAAACATTTGGGTAAGAGGTGTATTGGGACGTTGGGTAATCGATATTCTAATTGACATTGGTAGTTCACATAATTTCCTTGATGCTTCACTGGCTAAAAAGGGTAGCTTACAACTATATAAGACAGATCCTACATCCAATTATGGTAAAAAAATGAAGTGTAGTTGTGCTAAGTAGGTGTTGAGTGTGCCGAATTTGAAGCTGAAGTTATATTGCTACCTTTAGCAGGGTACGGCATGATATTAGGCATACATTGGTTAAAGGAGTTACGCACCATTCAATTGAATTGCAAGGAGCTTACAAAGTTTATATGGAGAGGCGTACAAGTAAGGTTAGAGGCACCTATACCAAGTCAAAATCGGATCATATCAGATTAAAAAATGAGGAAATTATTGCACCAACCTCATGACACGCTGAAGGTACAAGTGATTTGATAAATCACTATTTGTATGATTTATTAGGCTTAATTGATACTTTAAATGTGGAAAAAATATAGTTGGAAGAGCATTTTAGGTATTAAAAATATTAAATATGTGCATAAGGGCATTTTATGTGGAAAATGATGAAAAATAAATAAATTGGCATCATTAAATATTAATTAGAAAAGGGAACTTACAGGAATGGTTGTCATGGAACTGCTCAAAGGAAGCTGGGTCTAAGACAACAGATAGATGGTTATGGAATCGAGTCTTTGGGGTGGCTTGCTGGACAATTTGGAAAAATAGGTGCATCAGAACGTTTGAAGGGGCTGGAGCAACTCCGAAGTG
>JBAGKO010000002.1:9365791-9384905 GCA_037177275.1 Acacia concinna | reverse complement strand
AAGATTTTCCCTCCCCTCCTAAAATTTTTTGCTATTTAAATAAAGGGAGAGAAGTAAAATCCCTCAATTGTCTTCCCCTCCCCTCATACCAAACAGACCGAAAAGTATAATAAAAAAAGTCAAAGAATATTATATTTTTGGTGAGAAAAAGCATATATCCACACCAAAATTGTGAATTTACAATCATATGTGGGACTTATTATCATAAAATAATGAAATGATTTATCCACTTGAGATTGTCTCACATGTGAATTGAAGTTTGGGCTATTATTGAGACTGCAAACTGAAACTCAAAAAATAACTAAGTAACCTTCTTTTTAGCATATTCTTTTAAAAAGATACCTTAATAAACAAATTATTGCTTTGGCCGTAGAAAAATTAGAGAAAATTCAATTTAAATCCATTTAAAATAATTAAATTCAAAATCAGGCCACCAAATTATGTAAATCCCAAATCAGTCTAAAGAGCCTAGTTTTGAACTTTTGAATTTAGTGATTTGATCTTATAGTTAGTTCCTCAACATTAACCATTCACCAAAGCAAGCCTGCTTGCTTGCTTTCTCTCTCTGTTTTTTTTTTTACCATTTTTGGGAATACACTACCAACCACCTCTTCCTCTTTTAATCACCTGTTTGAATAGAAATAACTTTAATAATAAGTAATTTATGAAAAATGATTTAAAAAAAGTTATTGATAATAAGTTATTTGTATTTAGAAATGAAGTAATAGAAGAGAAAAATTGTTGAATAAGTTACTCTCATTAACTTCTAAAATAAATCACTTTTTTTAATAAAAGCCCATTAACTTTTGAACACTCATATTTTTATAAATAACTTAACTTTAATAAAAAGTTATTTTTAGGCCTCCCCAAACAGGCACGCAAGTTGGTTTGAACATCTCATTTTTCTTCAGTCAGTGTTGGCATCTCCTCCTTCAATTTTCGCACTACTCTATTAAAAGCTTGGCTTGTAAATGATTGCCTCAGACCCCCAGTCTAATGATTTCATGCACAAATTAAAAGACGAAATCGAAATAGGTTAATTTGATAAACCAATATCCAGATAATAAAAAATTAAGTAGGTTCATTTAATAAGCCTAGATCCATAAAATTAAATATGCAGATTCGGATCAAAAGGACACACGAATAAATTACTCAAAATTTTAAATCCTTAATTGGTCCTTTTGTACTTATTTGAGATTTCTTGAATATGATGGCCTGGTTTTGAATTCATTCATTTCAAATAGTAATAGGTTTTTTTTAAGAAAGTAAACAAATTATTAAAAAAGGGAAAAAAGATAAATAAATACCTATAAATATAAAAAACATTGAAAAATGACTCAAATTTGATAAATTATAAACGAGGAGTAGAAAATTGGTCAGTTTTAATAATTCTCTATTAAGTTCTAGTCATTATTTATTCAATGTTAATCATTTTTTATTAAGTTTTGGTCAGAGCCCCTTATTTATTATTTATTAAATTTAAATTATCTTTCAAGATTTTTAATGTTTAGAGGTTATTTATTTATTTTTTTTAAAAAATCTGAATAATTCCAATATTAAAAATAAAGGGGTTATATCACCTCGTGAGTCATGAGGCATGACTATCAGACTATCAGCCTCCCTCAGTGTGGACCCCCCACCCTCGGCCTCCGCCCATCCCGGAGAGCTGCAAGCGGCGTCGTTTTAAAAGCCCAACTGGCATGGCAGCCTCCTATTGGTCCGACACGGCTAACCTTTTGGATTACAGAACAAAGGCCCTTCCTTCACATGTCTTATTATTTGGATAACGCCAGTGGGACCCACTTCCCCCCTCCACGTCCTCTCATCCACGCTGGAAAGTTCGAGGTCAGATCTTCACACGTCATGCCCAAATGGCTAAAGCTTTTACATTCCATCTCATTACTACCCCATGAGCAAGCTTCGACCAACGCAACCCAGAAACCACCATGAAAGTTGAATCCAAGCTAAACGCTTCCATTTTTCCTCCAAAATTTATGACCCTTTTGCCTTTTTATGAACTAGAAGAACAATAATCCTCACCTTCTGCTTGCTTTCTTGGAGGATTTCCTATTTTCTTTTCCTTTTGGGGGAAACAAAATTTTTTTCTTGGGAATCAATCACGGGTACGTCTCTTTTACTTCTCAGCTGTAAAAGTCATTATTCGGCTGTACTAAAAGTGCGTCAACTCTTAATTTTCAACTGCATGCTCCTCAAAGTTCACAAGAGCTTCGTGCTCTTATTGTTAATATGGGTTGGGATTATGTCTTGGTTTTTTGTATTGGGATTTGATTGATTTTCTGCGTCCTTTGCTAAGATCTCCTTCAGTTTTTCTTTTCACCCCTTAAGAATTATGATTTTTTCCTTGCAGCTTGGTTATCTTCTTTTAAGTGGTAAAAGTGTTGGGCTATATAGCTGAATTCCCATTAATTTGGCTTTTGGATTTCACATATTAGGTACTTTTATGGTTATAACATCTTCCTCATACAAGTGTATTTGAAGACTAATGATCCTTATAAGACTTTCTTTTATTGTTTCAATTAATTTTTTATCAATAGAAGTGACTCAGTTTTTATGATTCAAGTTTAAGCAAATGAACCCTTTTCCTTTTCTGATTTTTACCTTTTTGGCTTAATGTTTTATTTTCTGCTCTTCATTTATTGATTAGATCTCTTATTATACTGGGCATAGTATGACTTTGTATAGTTTCTTTTGGCCTTTAAAAACAAAAGGGAATAATGGAGAGAGCTTGTGAATTCTGCACATCATTGAGGCCAATGGTTTATTGTAAAGCAGATGAAGCATATCTCTGTCTATCCTGTGATGCAAAGGTCCATAAAGCCAATGCATTGTCCAGCCGCCACCTCAGAACGCTTGTATGTAACCTATGTAGAAACCATTTTGCTTATGTTCAGTGTTTGGATCACCGAATTTTGATCTGCCATGGCTGTGATCAGAAGCTTCATGATCCTTCCTTAAAACACCAGAAACGAGCTATCAGAAGTTATATGGGTTGCCCTTCTGCTAAAGACTTTGCTGTTCTCTGGGGTTTTGAATTAAATGAGATTGAAAACAGTGGTTCTGTAGATTTGAATCCGGTAAATCTCTTGGGAAAATCCGGTAATCAAACCGGAGACCATTCAATGATATCATCTGGGGTCAAATTTAAAGGAGGATCTAGTAGTCAGCAAGGTCAGGTATGGAGGAGGATGAGAGTTTTAATACTTGTTTTTCACTGAAGAGATGAGATCTGTAATTGTGGATTCTAGACCGCAACTATATTTTAGAACAAAACTTAGGTAAACTTGCTTATATCCATCAAGTTCTTCAATTACACTTGTTATGTTGTCATTGTTAGTGGTTGAAATGCGTATGTGCACTTGTAAATTCACCTATGAACTTGGCTTGATGGATATAAACAACTTGACCTATGTTTTGTCCTATATTTTATTCCTAGAAGTCATTTTCAGTTTTGAACTTCATCTTTCAGATATTGCACAAAGATCAAGAGAGACAAATTATTCTGCAGCAGATTATTGACTTGAAAAGGCTTCAGATCTGTGAGGACAGTAATCATTCTGCTCTCATAAATGGGCTGCAAGAAACAGCCTCGTCTTCTTCGATTTATCATACTCAAAAGAACTATGATGAAAAATGTGATCAGAATACACAAAATTCCCAGGGTTTTAGTAATAGTAATAATAATAATAATCTTCTGGAAAGAGACTGTCCCATGGCAGATATGAAGCTTGAAAGCTTGTCATCCACATTTTCTGAACTCGATAATTTACCTTCATCTCCAACGATAGATCTTCCCTTAAACAGCGAGTTCTTTTGGACATGCAAAAGTTCACTTCAAAGTGATCAGGTTTGATGGTTTTCTAGTCTGTGTTATGCCGCATTAAGCAACATAAATGATTTCTTTCTTTACTGATTTTTATACTTTCTTTCAACTAACGTTTACTGGTTGACATCATATATCTGAGGTCAAGGTAGAAATCTGTCATTAATTTTTGTTTTTGCAGTTGTGGTCTCATAATATTCAAGACCTAGGGATATGCGAGGAACTAATTTGTCAAGATGATTTTAACATACCTGATGTTGACTTAACATTCCAAAACTTTGAAGAACTATTTGGAGGAGATCAAGATCCAGCTAGAGGACTGATTGGTGATAATGATATGTCCTGCTCTTCTATTGAGAAGGATATATCACTTGATAAGTCAGATATCTTCAATGAAAGAACAATGGAGGTCAGAATTTCTCCCTGTTCATTATCATCCGTTATCACTACCTCTTGAAGTATCACTATGGTCCTCATTATAAGTCACTTATAACTCATTTTCACACACCAAGATATGTATTAAATTGATAAAATTTTCCAAATTTACCCTTATTAGTGTTTTTTTTTCCTCTTAATATCTTTGCATTTACAAATCATTCTCAGATTTCTATTCTCTTTCTCTCTTGCCAATGAGAATTAAATAAGGGTAAAACTGGATAACGATCATATCTTACAAGTGAATTATATGAGGACTAGAGTGGTATACTTTTGTGTTTATTTTATTCATATTAGAAAATTGCACAATTTTATGGAAACATCATCTTGTTACTTGCACATAAAGCTTTAGATAATTTCCATTAATCATGTCTTCATCAACATCTTGTAATCTAGTGTAAGTGACAATATGTTGAGATTAGGTGTAATGGCATTTCTGACTTTTTTTTTTTTGAAAGGATTCTTTGGAAGCCGTATCCATTGCTATCTCCCAGTCTGCTAACGAGGACAAGGACATTTTTCCTGGAAACCTGTATGATCCAATAAACATGGAACTTCCTCAAAAAATTAGGCCACCTCATTCAGCTATTTCATTCTTTTCTTCAAGATTTAACCCTGAAAGAAGTTGTACTGATCACCATGACACTGGTCTTTCTCCTCACAGTGAAGGGAAAGGAAATTCTAGCTATTTCCCAGAACTTGAAGTTTCAAACTTGGAGACTGGAGGAAATGACACTGTGAGGATTAAAGAGAAGAAATCTCAACAGTGAGTATGTAGTGTCATTTACATTCCTTTCTTTAACCAAGCAATCTTAATTTGCTGACCAGTGATTAGTTTTTTTAGAATTCACTATTCAAATGTGCTCAAGTGCATTAACCATGGTTTTGGCGGTTTTAACGAAACATATGTTTAGGTGACTTATCTACTTAAATGTGCTGAACCATGCCACCAATCTCACATCTGAAAATCTTTAAAATTTTGAGGACATCAACTATTTGAAATTAATCAGAAGATAAACACCAACCATAATGGTCTAGGTCACCAGTTGTAAACATGAGTAAACAACACCCCCCCCCCCCCGGAGAAAAAAAACCCCCCAAAAACAGAACAAAAAAAAAGTCATATAAAAATATGGGTAAATGGGAAAAAAAAATGCAGGAAGCCGACAGTTCTACCATTGAGCTACCATAGAACATTGCAAAATTAGATCTGATAGGTTTCAATTCCCATATTTTATTCAGTCATAAAAGTAAATCTATTAAATAGTTGCTTTAGTAGGATTATTATGGCTTTACGGACTCAAATCTCTAACCTGTTCAGTAAAACAGATTAAACTTATTATTCTCAACCCATGACCAATATAAGAATGTGTGAAAATACCCTTCATTAGAAGAAGAGTTGCCATGGCATTTTGTTTCTGTAGATATTAACACATGATATTCTCTGGTATGTTTTCTTGCTAGGCTTGAAAAGCAAGCTCGAGGTCAAACCAGGAAACCTGGGGCAAATGTAAGAAAGAGGATGAAAGGCCAAACAGCCAAAGCAGAAAGCTATTGACTGATGTGGTCATTCCATTCCAGAGTCTTTACTACAAACCTTAAGGCTCTTTTGTTCATTTCATCAAATTGATTCTTTCAATAACACCGCTCTTACTGTCTGTTCATACACTGTAATTACACTTTTAGCATCATAATACACTACTTGCAATTCAGAACTGTGTTAATTTGTGATTTACCTTATAAAAAAAAGAGGGTTCCTTGAATCTAGCTTCTTTGATCAACTTGGAAACCTGTTTCCTTTCTCTGTTGCCATCAAAGAAGCCCATCGTCCTATGCAGTGCAAAATGCAAATTTGCAGAGGAAGATAGAAGCAGCAATGTTCAATGGTCAAGAAAGTGACCACAATGGAAAAAGATCCGTATGTTATATATATATATATATATATATATTGGTATTTAACCGTTAGCATTAAATTTAGATGTTTGTTGACTTTTGGTAAGGCACAAATTTCTCTTGCAACCTGCAATTTTGCGGAGTTCTTTTGTTTATACACTTCTGCAAAATATTCAACTTGCGCTATTACTTGTTCTTATTCCTATACAAATGTTCTTTTTTTTTTAAAAAAAAAAAAAAACTTGGACGTAGAGAGATAAAAGTTCTATTTGGATATTCCCAAAACTTTCTGACATTCATGTCTACATGAGCCAGTAACTGATATATATATATATATATATATATATATTGAGTGAAGTGGGAGTTTCATTCAGCAATTAAGATAATTATACAAAAAAAAAAGGTCCATCAGAATTGTCAAACTACAAAATATTCTAATTGGAACGGATCAAGAATATAAGAAATGGATGTACTTGTAAGTGAGTTATGAAGGAGCTGCTTCCTGTCATGAGCTTCATGGCTTTAAATTCGCTTGTTCCAGACATGCCATAGCATCCATACCAGTATTCCAAACTTAACTTTCTTGCGCGAAGATAGAGAGTTAATCTCTCTAACTTTATCTCTCTCGAGATATGGTACATTTGATGTTTCCCCTCCTTTTACATAGCCAGTAACTAATATTGACTGTTGGCAAAAAAAAAAAAAAAGAAAGACCAAATTGTCACTCCCTCAACTAACATTGTTTAGTTTATTACTTTATTTGGAGCCCTTTTTTCAAAATAATTTTGCGCTGAACGTAAAGCACAGGGCGGAAACAAATGAAATGAGCGCCTAATAAGAATAGATTAGGGCATATACTAAAATAACAAATTAATTTTCAAAAGTACCATTTGTACCAACCAATAATATCTTCTTCACATTGGAAAAATTTGAATCTATAACCATGCAGCCATGATGAGCCAACCGCTTTACCAATTATATCAACTTTATTGATAGAAGTTCACCTTCTTATTATTATTATTATTATTATTATTATTATTAATAAGCATATGTATCCTTATATTTGAGGCAATTTTGTTTGAAAAACTGTCTGACACTAAATATAAGCACCTCTTTTAAAGGGATTTAAACTTTGATTCATCTTGTTGTGAGAATGGAGGCAATCTTGTTTAAAGAATTGTAACTTTGATTCACCTCTTAAAAATATTTAAACTTTGAGTCACCATGTAATGACTTATAGTAATGACTTGTGAGGAACTAAGAATCTCACCACATTGAATTAGAATTGTCAAGTTTTTATTCACCAGCCCAATCTTTTATGCACATGTTGGGTCTTGTTTTCACAGAATGTTAAGAGTATTTGGGCCTTTAGTGTTACGCATCTTGAGCTTCCCAATGGCAGAAATAATGGAACTTTCAAAGTCATGTAAAGGTAAAAAAAACTGTCAAAAATTTGATATAGGATTAAATATTTTTATTGCTGGGTCTGGGAGTGTGGCTTGCCAGTAACTTAGATATTACTGTCTCAAATAGAAGGATATATGTATTTATAATAGAAACATTTTTTTAAACAAGAAAAAGTTATATGGCGAAAATATTTCTATTTATATACACGGCTAAAATCCTAAAATATTAAGTTGGAAATCATAAAAAATAAGTTGAAAATCTTAGAGATTTAGGCAATACGTTTTAATTAAGTACGAGTACATTTTTTGAACTTGTCTACAATAGGAAAAGTTTGAGCAATTAAATTTTAAATTTTTTCCCTAAATATCAGTAAAACTCCAGGAAAGTCGTTGATATGCCTTGATCAAATCAAAAAGTGTGGTTATGCTTGTTTATTAAGTCTCACATAATATATCAACTTCTTTATAGTTATTATATCAAGTTATATATCCAACTTTTTTCCATAAAGATTTATACTTAAATGACAGTATTTTAAAAAGGATTATACTAATATCAAGTTCCTTATATCCATCTCGTTAGATTCTCTAATTTTATATAAGTATATGTCATATTTATTATATTTGACTTTATAATTAAATGATAATAATTCAAATATATAACACATAGTTATATACGATTGGAGAACCTGACAAAATATATATAAAAAATTTGACTTAAATATTTTCCTTTTTCTTTATATGGTTCTGGCTCCCACTGTTAGTAGAAAGAGTGGGACGTGAAAGGAATGCAAGGCACATGAAAACCGGCAAGTAAACATGGGAAAAAAGGGGGAGGAATTGGTTAGTTCTAATCCAGGGTTTTGATTGCTTAAGTGTTTATTTGGAATAACTTATAAATGATTTATAAATGACTTATTGTGAAATATGAAATAAGTATGCAAAAGAGGCATTTCTCGTACTTTGTGCATAAAATCTTATTTGAGTAAAATAAGTTATAACAAACAAACCATAAATATGAAGTCTCAAGTTCAATATTCTATTAAGGAAAAAATGATTGTGAGAAAATCATATAAAAACATGCGGAAATTTCACAAAAATACATTTGATATGGTAAAATGACAATTTAGTGCTATAAAATCTAAATATCACAGATAAGTCCTTTGGTAGGAATTTGGAATTTTTGGAATCCTGAAATTTTGTGAAATAATGTAAATGTCCCTGAATTTTCATAATAAGAGTATCTTAATTCATAACAAGAGTTTTTCAATTCATAGCAACATAAGCATTTATGTAATATGTATTCAAGCTGTGAGTTGAGATACTTTTATTGTAAAAATTTAAAGGTGTTTATGTAATTTCAAAAAATTATAAGATTCTAAAAATTCTAGATTCCTACCAACGAACTTATCTGAAATTTTTAAATTTCACAGCACTGAATTATCTTTTTACTATTTTAAAGGTCTTTTTCTAAAATTTTCTCAAAAAACATAGAATAGAGGAGGAAGAAGCGAACTTAAATAAGGGTACTAAAACCTACCTACTAATGAATTGGTCTCCTAACACTGTTAAAAAAAATGTCCTCCTAACCAATTTGACTAAGAGTTTTGGTCAAGTGGACTAAATTGTATTTTAGATTCCCCACAAAGAGCATGAAATGATGTAATTTTGAGTTGAAAAAGAGAAGAAAAATAGCAGCAAGTCATATTTTTTAATAACTTTATTTTGTTAGATTTTATATAGTTTATACATAAATGTTCCATGTGTATTACAACAATACATACATGTTCTATGGAGAAATTCATATATAAACTTAGTTCACTACGTCATTTGTGGTTTGAATAATTATAATACAACAATCTAGTAAATGATTTGTCATCTCTTAAATACTAGTTGGTATATTAATAAAATCTAAAGATTTCACAATATTCACCTTTTCATTATTTGTGAAATCTTAATTAATAGATTTATTTATTTTGAGAAAAATAAACATATGAAAATTACACGTAGTCAATTAGGATTAATGATCATTAAGTTGTTATATTTTAATTAGCCAGACTACAAATGATGTGGCAAACCAAATTCATACAAGAATCTCTCATGTTTCATGTATGAAATAATGCCTTTTTTTAATTTAAATATTATTCTTTTCAAAGTTATATATAAATACTTTTATATATTTTAATTATGATTGAGTTGACTCTAATTCAATTAAAATTTGACGAACTGCTTTAAAGTGGCTTTGACTAAGGGTGGAAATATGACTGACGTCTTAATCTTGGTCAGGAATTCGATCCTTGATCTTGGGTATGAAGTAGTGTTAAATCTCCTGGCCAACTGTCCTTCCCGTAGAGAAACCCACAATGAGCGGAGGATTAGTCCTTAGCCTATCGGGCAGGGGGATACTTTGCGAAAGCAAAAAAATAGAAAAAGAAATATGATTGACCCCTTACAACCTAGTCTACATAAAACTTAGTTTAACCTATTTAATAAATATGTCAAATCCAAGCTCAGGTTTATCGTCGGGCCTCTTTAGATAAATAGGTCAGACATATTTTTATAAAGCATAGCCTACAAGTCTATAGGCCTAGCCTTTTTAATTTTTTTAAATTTATACTATTATATAAATATATATAATATCATTTATCAACTTAACTTTAATCCTAAGTTTCTTTGACTTTGACCTTAATTTTAAGTTTCACATCCTATTAGTATTACCCTCAACGCTTGCTTTCACATACAAAAAAATTCATCTCTACCTTTCTTTTATTCAATCGATCAGGATGACAATGCTAACTCACTCTATCTTCCTTAATGTTCATTGTCTACTATAGTAATATTATAATCTTAATAGGAAGAGTTTGTCTCAATTTATATGAGAAAATTAATAAAAGTAAAACCTAGTTTTATATGTTTTTTGTTAGACTTTGTCAATTTTTGAAAATATATCTTATTGGTTAACAAATGATTAGTTTTCATTATTCATACTTGTTGGACAATTGTTGACTTGTTGTCACTAGATGTTATTTTCCTTTCCTTCCTCAGCCCTTATATTATAATGAGAATAAATTTTAAGCTTTAAAACATAATATAGGATTGTAAATAAGTGTGAATAATTATATATGAATTTGGAGGTATAGACTTTTTTTTTTCCCGATACATTGGAGATACAGACTTTAAAGGCTATTTAAATGTTTAAATTTTACTAGGTTTTTAAATAGATTTCAGATATTTTGAAGGCTCAGTCTCACGCTTAAAACAAAGCCTACAAAAAGGCTTAGGCCAATATTCAGGGGCCTAACCTGTTTAGGAAAAGCCTAATCCTAACTAACCTATTTTCATCCCTAGCTTTGAGATGTTTAATAACCAATCCGGTTTTTACTTTTAATGCGAATAATTGTGGTTTGTGAGTGAGTTGCGTTCTCAATGGATGAGTCCCATGCCAATAATATTAATGCAATAACTCTCACCAACTGATTTGCCTACCATTTCTCCTACCCACTCTTGTCCCTTCATTTTCATTTTCTTTTGGCTAATATTATACGCAATTAGGAGTATATATTTTCCAAAAGAGCATGTGTGAATCTCTGAATTTACTCATACTGCATGCATAATAATAATGAACCTGAGTATACTCATAATATATTGAAACATTTGATTATTAGAATATACTCGTACTCATATAGTCACATTAGAGGGGCTTGAATTTGGATTATATATATGTGTGTGTGTTATATTCTATCATGTCCTTAATATACGATATATTTGAAGGGTTTGTTTTGAACTAAATATATGACATATTTTTCATAGTCATCAATGTTTTCTTTTAATTTACCCTTATTAATGTTCCTTAATAATAAGTAAGGAGGAGAGAGAAATAGGAAATTAAGGAAGATGACTAAAGTGTTTTGGAATATACATGTCATATTAATTAACAAAACTAAGTTATGTAATATAATTAAATTAAATAAATATATCTTACATTAAAGATAAAAGCGAGTACTATGATATATTTGTGTCCACTGCTAAGCTAATTCAGTTATAGAATCCAATCTCATTCTGGGGAGAAAATGGTGATTGGTGCTTTTCTTTATTTTTTTTAAAGCAAGATTTTGGTGCTCTTGTATATTTAGATAAGCTTATTTTAAGTAATTTGGTGTTTTGAAGTAAATATTTGATAGAGGTTTTGTCTAGTAGAACATAATAATATTTTATAAAGGGGATATTAATATTATCGGCAATGTTATTTTTCCCCTTTTAACTTCTTCAGCAAGGTTCACAAAAGAGACGGCTAGCTTGATGCACAAGATGGTTGTCTGGTAATGTTTAACGGTATTGCCGGTTGGAGATCTTGAACTCACAAATCTTGTTGGAAATGTTATGTGCTTATGTAGAATCTTCCACATGGAAATAATTTAGTGACATGATCAAATATTATTTATAAAGAGAAAAATAGAAGTCACTTCTTACATCCAAGAATGCAATTATAAAGATTCTCCATTCCATTATAAAAAGCTTACTCGTGAACATACAAGAGGCACAAGCACCTATAGTTTACACATTTTAGTGATGACTATGATGAACTGCATAACACGTCTGTCGACACAAGGAAAGAACCAAAAAGCTTGTATATATAATAAAAGAAAAGTCACTTCAAAAGTTATCATGATTGCTTCTCAAAGACATACATGGTAACCTGTTCAGCTTCAGCCCCGGCAAATGCACACTTGATATAGTATAGGTTTGATCTTCCTGGAAATACTCAATTTCAGAACTGGAGGAACGGCATGCAAATGCAATTACCCCGAAGCACGGAACAAGACGGCCGGTTGAAACGAAGCCATAGATATTGAACTTTCACATTTTGGAGATGAAAGGTTTAACCGATTCTACAACAACCTGCTTTGAAACAACATATATGCATCAAACCAACGAGATTATTAGCGTGGTCATGCTAATGTATCATCTTATAGACTAACATGCTTGAATTCAGTGTGTTGTACCCAAGATCACTTCACAGGAAAATAATTGGGGAAAAAGAGTGATTGAGATCGGTACGAGCAAAAAAAGTCGGCTGATTTCTTAATATGGGCAAACTTTTGGTAGTGCCATTTGAAGCCAAATGAGAGCCATTCGTAAAAGCAACAGAAAAATATATTGACGCTTCTTCTGATATTGACTCAAGGCCATTTTGTTTAGAATTTTCCATCAAACAAAAGTTTGCCCTTCACACTCAATTTGCCATTAGTTTTGCTTGTGACCTTACCCTTCCATCATAAGACAGTGATGCAAAGATCCATGGTTCACGAGAACTCCATGCCAGGCCTGAAACATGAAGCAGAAGGTGTCAAGTGGAAGCCATTAAACATCTAGCATGACAAATCGAAGCACTTACCATAAATGCTGTCTTCATAATCACTGTATGTATTAAGTAATGGATCAACCCAATGGGTTGGTGAATCTGTTCGCCTGCTAACACAAAATCATAGATGAAAGTAAAAATAGAATAAGTGTTCATAAAAAAAAATGTTTGAATATCTTAAAAGTGAAAATGACCTTTCAGATGTTAACCCATCATCATTGCTTGATGAAGCCAACCACAGGTTCACAGTTGAGTCAGTGCCAGAACTCTGCAAGTTAGATATTTCATAACAAATGCATCAATAACTTAGTATCCATGACGTGAGGAACAATTCCAGTTCAGTAGCTGCAACGTTTAAAACAATGCTTCTATTAAAAAATTGCTTTTATTAAAGTACAGAAAATACATCCCTAAGGGTTTATTTGGATTGCGGGTAGCAGAAGCCACCTTTTTTTTTTTAAAGTGATTTATTAAAAGTGACTTTTATTTAGATTAGGGGTAATAGAAGTGGTTTTTTCCAAACTAAAACTTACAAAAAAAGTGACTTATCAAGGGTGAAAGCTACTAAAAGCTCCTTTAAAGAGCCTTTAACTTAAAGTTACTTTTTTACTAGAAGTTAAGTGTGACAAGGAGTTCACAAACACCTAAAATGCTGACGGGCTAATTTTTGCCCGCCCACACCTGCTTTTCCCCAATAAAAGGAGTTCCCAAACACCTCTAAAACAATGAGCGAGTTCCAAGAAAGTTTTCAAAACAATAAATACACACATATCTAACAATACTAAGTTCAGGATTTGTAAATAGAGAGGGTCAAACCAAGATCAATCCTTCATACTCAGGGTTACACTTGACAGTCCATGTCCTGGAGATCCAAGAAACAGATTGTCAATCAGATGTCATAAAAATATGAACAAATAATTTTATTTTCATAAAGGCATATCAAGAATCTAACATCTTTTGTCCATTAAAATCATGAGTGCATTAACACCTCTAGAGCATTGAATATACTGCAGCCGTTTTTCTGTCCTGATTTCTTTTTTATTTTAGCACAGGTTGTTAAAAACATGGTATGACCAATGAAATGGATATATGTAGCTGATGGTTACCAATGTGTGTGCCCTGGAAGTTCTTGGGTGGGAAATTTTGGCTTTCTTAGATCCCAAATGTGTATCCCTGATTCGTGTTCTGCAGTAACCTGTCAAGGCATATTTTAATTTTTATCAATATGAGCAAATACTGCCAAGTGAATTTTAGAAAATTTATAGTCTTAAAAGATAAAGCACTATTCTTAATTTAAGAAGGAGGCCCACAAAATTAAACTCTTACAAGTATGTGTTCCTTCTTACAGTTGTAATCAACATTTCGTACATGAGCACACTCAATAGAAATCGTCTTCCTGAAAATGGACGAACGTTATTATCAATTTATCAAACACAAGTCACAAAGCACTTAGAAGGGCATCCTCCAACCATATAATATTAAATGGACGGGAAACCAGTTCAGCAGTTCACACTAAAGCTAATAAATAGTTGGGAAATATATAAACCTCTTCCACCCACAACTTCAACTTCAAATGACTCAAGTATTTTACAAAATAGGAAGATAAAAAGAATACTATCACTAATATTTTAACTTTTAAAAGTTTAATAACTAGTTTGGAAGCCTGAAAATGTTTAACTACATAGTTCAAACAAAAATAACTCAACTCATTTCTCTAGAACTGACAAACATTAAAAAATCCTATTTGCACTCGACTCAACTGATGGCAGATTTTCATGTCAGAATAAGGGCATTTAAACTTGCAAGGAAGTGTGATTTTGATAAAGTTGCATGAGGGAGTTGATGGGACGTTTTAGCTTATTTTGATAAGGTTATCAAGAGCACATATAAAGAAAGTAGAAAATATATTTTCTTCCGACAACCCCTCATGTTTAGCTCAAGATTCTCTCAAAAACCCCTTATTGAATTTAATCAAAATCACCTTTTTTGTTAATCTAAAACAAACAGACCCTAAATTATAAGATAGTAGATGAATGTATGATGACTTTATAGAGCTTATGTACTTCATTGTTCGAATATCCCAAAATTGGACAGATGATTCACAGGTAGCTGCGACAGAATTCACATCATGTGGATCCCATGCCCCTCCAGATAAGGTTTGCAACATTCCAGCTGAATCTTTTGATTGGACCTAGATAATTTTTTTCCAGGGTAAGTCCATGGCAGTCAAAATTTACAAACAGGAAATGACGTAAGGCAGAAAAGTATGGAAGTCTCCACTGGCATCAAAGATAATAAAATTCTCAAGCACATAAAGCGTATCTAACACCAATCAAAACCCATCAACAAATTTCTTCTACAATGTGAATTCTATTGGCATTTATTCAATACGGATAAGGATGCTGAAATGTTCACCCATATAATTTACCCCTATAAATGAACAAAATAAAACCCATCATCTTCAATTTAAGCCCCAAATATATTCAAGGAAAGTTACATACCTCTACATTACTTGACATCATTTGTTTCAGTTGAACACACATAAAACTAAGCTTTTTACCGCACACATTCCAATGTTTTGAAAACCACAAAGTCATCAACCATGGTTGAACCATGACCAAACTATGTAATAATAAAATTCATATGTTCGTACTTCATATATTGAGATATCCAGTATTTATTCCAAAAAGAAAAAAAAAATAGTATGTCGAAAATTAAAGAAACTATTACTAATAGATATTGTAACATGATATTCAAATCCAACAAGTTAATATATAATATCCATCTATAATTACATAGTGAGCTCAAAATAGTCAACCAAAAAATCAATCATCACAGTATTTAAGAAGTTAACTTATAATTATTAATAATTATGTACAACAACAACAACAAAGCCTTAATCCCATTAGGTGGTATTAATAATTATGTACAAGGATCACAATAATATAATGTTAGAACATAGGGAAAAATAATCCAAACAGTGATGTTATTTTGTACTAAACCAAAAAAAATTCAAAGAAAGTTTGAATTGGTTGAACTGATAATTCAGCTGGCTTTCACAGTTTTTCCCAAATTTGACTGATTCTCTTCTTGACCAATTCTATAGGATCCTAAATCAACTCTGGCACCAATCCATTGGGTTTGAGAGTTTGACTGCTTTTGTGCAGTTTTTCCATAAAAGTGATACAATCTACATGAATTCTTCCTCCTACCAAAATGTGATCAGTTATACCCAAAAACAAGATGATAACTTAGCCAGTGATAACTATATCATGTACCCAAGAATATTAATATGCATATTTATCCATGCAAGCATGTCTCATGATTCAAGGACTGCATCAAATTTAGCATAAACTTCATACCTGTGCAATTTTCTTGGAAACATCTAAGCTCCACAGATACAGATTTTCCTCATCAATGCTAATCAACTTATCATGCCTCCCAGATGGCCACCAAAGAATACTGTTTGGGGGGAGGGAATGTAGTAAGGAGTCAATTGAACTATTGAGCAAACTTAAACTGAGAAGTGAATATATAGTGAACAGTAAGGTTATTCGATCATACAGTACTCAGCAGACCTGTAATGAGATGACCAAAAGGCAGTCCAAAAACAGGATAAATCATGTGATTCTTCTTGGATATAATAGTTAAATCACATCTTGCTAGAGGGAATGTTCTTTCCTGTTTTTTTTTTTTTTTTGCAACTAGAATTCTACTTCCAAGGATAGTTATTTACGATTATGGCAGTGACTCAGCATTAAACTTAAAATGCAAAAGATAAAAATGACATATTTCCCTAGAGCAAAAACAAATTGTAAGTAGTAGTCACAACTCACCATTTGATCTTACCAGCATGAGCATCAAGAGAGGTAATTTTCTCTAACTGAGGGGAATTTAGCTCTCCATACAACTCAGGGATCTGCCATATCGCTGCTCCAAATGATTCACCTTTATGAACATGAAGATCATCAAAAGTCTTTCTAATCTGGCATTAATAGCACCACAATGATTGCATTACATTCATCTGGTACTCATATCCCATTGAATAATACAAAAATAATCTGTATAAACTTGTTATTGCATGTTTTTCTGGGGGAATGACTATAAGGTCCCAAGGAAGGGATTTAATCACCCAAAAGACTGATAATGACTGAAAAGCATGCAATGATAAGTTCCAGTGTAGGAAATGACAGCAAGTTTATACTTCTAACTTGTCATGGGAATTTTCTAGTGTTATTAAATCCCTTCATTGGGACCTCATAACAATTCTCCCTTTTTTGTGGACCTATGTTCACTCTGATTGCAGTTCTTAGACTGAATGGCTCCTAAAGCTTCTAACATAATAATGCAAGTCCTCCTCATATATGCTAACATGTTCTCTAAATTACAATGTGACTTCAAAACTCATTCACGTTTGATGGGGAACATAAAAACAGGATGGTAACTAAAGAGAATGAGAGGGTATGAAAGAAGAGAAAATATGAGAGACGTAGTCAGTAAGTACTGATCTGCATGAGCAGCTTATATATGGTGAGAATACAAGATAATGCAATGATAAGTAATAATTACCAAATAAACCAATTATTTATAATAAAATCATATCAACAGTCAATAAGGCAATTACCTGAGGAGTAGACGGTTGAAAAGATCCGTTGATCAAAAGGACAGGACGAAAGGTCCCATATCTCATTAGGGTGTGAAAACAAGCCTTCACAGAATAATTCATTTCCACTTGATGAAAGCCGAATCAGATGTACCTGAAAGAATAATTCAGTATCTTTGAAGTGCAAGAGAATATATAGTAATCCTGAAGTATGAACCTCATTTTCTTCTTTAAGACTGAGAGTTCCTGCAAGGAAACTTGTATGGTCTGTGTCCGCCTTCACATTTGATATACATCTAGCCTACATTCAGAAAGGTAAGGCCAGAATAAATATTGCAAATATAAAGATCAAACTGATTTGGAAGAAGAATTAGGTTATGATTCTGGGAACTCTACCTGATATTTCAGACCATATCCAAGGCCAGACGATGCTCCTTGCATTGCTGCTTCCTTGGAGGTTTAACTAATAGCTACTCTACAAGTGCAGACTTTATGCTTCCTCTCTTTTTTAGCAAACAAATTCTGCAGAGAAAACAATCAATCAATTTTAAGCTTCGCTGGATAATCTGAATACCTTCTAATCTTTGGATTGGTTAGGGCTTTTCACCTAAGCCAACAACTGCATGGATCTAATTGGTTGAATAGAAAATTACATCTATATATCCAATCAATTCATTACATTGAATCATTGAACATAGTCAAAACAATGAAGTTAGATTAGACCTTAATCTATCCAAATGTATCTAGATATCAAATCTTAATTACAGACTCCTCATAATAGGCTTATGCATACAATTGAAAAAACTGGAACTTGTCCAGACAAATGAGTAACATGAACAGCTAATATATGTAGTGACAGAGCACAAAAAAAATCAGGGTAAGAAAGATAGAGACGGACGTGCATTGCATGGCTCTACATTTAATTCATAAATAAACTTACAACAGGATTCGCATAAAACTATATATGTTTTCACAACAAAAGGGAACTAAAGCATGAATATGCACTGGGCATTGGGAGACCTTCCTTCTCTGGTCCAATACGAAAGCTTCAAATATATGAAATTCACAAATCATAATAGATTGCACATAGACCAACCTGGATATAGGAGAAGGACAAAAGACGACGGAGTTGAGTTGTTCTACCGATATACGTGAGGCGGAGGGAAGAAGAAAAGGAGTGAACCGAATGAACTCGTATCCTAGATCTACTTCTCGATCTGAGAGTGATAAGAGGAAACTGAAGACAGCGCCGTCGCAGAGGAGACTGAAAACCAACGACCGTGATCTGAGATAAAAGATGATAGGGGAGGATCTGGGTCGCCGAGCTTACAGTAGAGATCGTAAAAATTGGGAAGGGAATTGGATGTTTGGACAAAGGATAAAAATGTAAATTACTGCCAGTTCAAAATGATGGCCGTGGCCAATCGGAGAACTCAGTTGAAACAACGGTGGGGCATTTACCATTTAAGGCCCGTTTGGCTGTGACTTATGAAAAGTAATTTATGTGGCTTATGTGGCTTTTGATAAGTAACTTATAAAAATAAGTAACTTATTAGAAGTCAATTGTGTTTGGATTG
>JBAGKO010000002.1:9347760-9360545 GCA_037177275.1 Acacia concinna | reverse complement strand
GTACTGTTCACTCCGCCATACAAATTGTAACAACTTTGTCAGCACATTTTGACAAGTCTATAAGCACGTTTTGACAACTGATCAGGCAAGGGTACTGTTCACTCTGCCATAAAAATTATAACAACTTTGTCAGCACATTTTGACAACTGCGTAAGCACATTTTGACAACATCTCAGGTGGGGATACTTTTCACTCCACCATAAAAATTGTAACAACTTATTAGGCCGTGATGACAACTTCATGAGCACGTTTTGACAACTTGTAATCACGGTTTGATAAGTTGTTACAATTTCTATGGCGGAGTGAACAGTAGCCCCGCCTGAGAAGTTGTCAAAACGTGCTTACGCAGTTGTCAGAATGTGTTGACGAAGCTGTTATAATTTTATGGCGGAGTGAATAGTACCCCGTCTGAAAAGTTGTCAAAACGTACTTACGAAGTTGTCAAAACGTGCGAGCGAAGTTGTCAAAACGTGCTGGCGAAGTTGTTACAATTTTTATGGCGGAGTGAACAGTACCCCCCGCTTGAGAAGTTGTCAAAACATCCTAATGAAGTTGTTACAATTTTTTATGGCGGAGTGAAAGTACCCCCTCCTAATAAGTTGTCAAAACGTGCTGATGAAGTTGTTACAATTTTTATGGCGGAGTGAACAGTATCCCCACCCAAGCAGTTGTTAAAACGTGCTTACAGAATTGTTAAAACGTGCTAACGCAGTTGTTAAAACCCCCATTGCTTGTGAACAGTATCCGCACGTTTTTTTTTTAATATTTTCCTTTCTCTCTCATCTGCAAAAAGGTACAGGAGCATTAGGGTAATTTGCCATTTGAACATAATAACCAAGAGGTCCCTAGGGACCTCTTGGTAAGACACAAATCTCTAAGGACTTTTTTATAAATAAGTTTGGTCTTTGGGACCTAAGAGCCATTTTCCCCATTATAATTAGCGAAAGTGTAGTTTTGTTCTTCTAATTTTATACAATTTATTTCAATTTGATTTCTTAATATTACCATAAATTATTTTTTAAAATACATCCTTTGACCCTAATATTATAAATCTCAAATATGATTGTTAGGTCAATTATTGTATTTTATTTTAGTATTATCTTTGGTATTTAAAAATATTTTGTCATGAGTTGACAGATTTGAAGGTTATATGACTGAGAAGACATTTTTTTAAAAAAAATAAATAAATAATCAAAATGAAACTTTGTGTAAGCTAAATTGTTAATGGGTCTTTTATAGTATAAATGAGGGGCACATTTTTATCTTTATAATTTTATATTTCTTGGCAAGTCATGTTGTGGGTTATGCTAAATATTTTTTATTTAACTTTTCCTCTCCAAATGTGATTTTGCTGATTTTTTGGGAAAATGACTTTACGTTTTTTTAATCACGTAAAATGACATTACAATCCCACATATCATCTTACTTAGCTTGTTATAGGAATTTTTAGTTATTAAAATATTTATATAGTTATGTACAATAAAGTTTTAGAAGTTCTTTTTCAAGAATATAAATGTGTTTTTTCCTCCCCATCTTTTAAGTTCTAATCAGAAAGATAAATGTATTTTCTTAAACCAAAGGTTATGTAAATAATGGGTTAGACATAAAAAAATCAATATAAGTTGTTAACGTTGTCCAGAGTAAATGTTTGTAATACGTTATACATATCTGATATCGATAAGCAAGTCTTCTTCGTTGGGGGCGAAAAAAAAAAAGGATAAGTAGGTCCTCTTTTGGGTTTATTGCCCAATGTAAATTGTCACTTTTGTACAATGGGATGTAGAAAACGGTGGTCTAAGTTGGTGTTTTATTAGTTGAATAAGGTTAAATTCCAACTTTAACCTGAAAGCTTTCGCAAAGATGTTGTCGGTCACTAGAAGTTTTTTGTGAATTAAATATCGCCCCAAAAGCATTAAAAACATACCCCACCCTTTATGAAAATTAATTTTACTTATTAGTTTGATTGATATAGCACATTCAACACATGTAGGTGTGATGAGCAATCTTTTTTTAAGTTCGGTTAGTGCTGACAACCGAAACAACGAAATAAGGCATTTAACAACACCGAAACCGAAATTATATCATTAACTGAAATGAAACCGAACCAAAATATTTCTATTCGGTTTGGTTAGAACCAATATTAACAGAAATTATACGATTGATACACTATATGAAGAATGAACGGAAAGTACATAAAAGAAAAGGATGTAAAGATCCATGAAAGTGGAGTTATTTGAAATTGATGGTTGAAAGTGCTTATAAATGCCAATGTTGACCGAGTTTCCTACCCATCACATTTGATGGGTAGGAAGAGCTAACGGGATCTGGTCTGTTAGATCTCACATATGTTAGTGAAATGATTAACCTTAGTTAGTGAAGTCTAGTTAACACATGTAACCAATCTGTAACTAATTGTAACTTAGTTAGAACCTACTCAATGTATGATCTATCATCTGTAACCTATATATGTTGTACATGATAATAAACAACAATAACTTCCATTATCTTAATTCACAATATCCCTCTTCTTTCTCTCTCTCTCTCTCTCTCTCTCTCACTCACTATACAATCTCATTATACACTTTGACATGGTATCAGAGTTCACGATTCCAAATCCATGGAAAATTCATCTCGTTCATCTGGATCTGGTGGATCTATCGCTACACACAAGAAGGAAGTAGTTAGTTTCACTCATCTTGATTTGGTGAGACTTGAGGAGCATTATTTTCTCCTCTAGAAACAACATATAACCACAGCAATTTGTGGTTATGATCTTCAACAATTCATTGATAGAGATGTTCAACCACCGGTCAAGTACATTCCAACTGGAGCTGATGATGAAGGTTTTCATATCAATCAAGCATTTATCGACTGGACACTGCAAGATCAACTACTTTTTCCATGGATGTCTTGCTCGATGTCTAAAGGCATCCTCATGAGGATCGTCGACTGTGAAACATTGCTTCAAATCTGGGAAAAACTCCACATCCATTTCGCGTCGCAGACAAAGGCAAAAGGCCGTCAACTCAAGACGCAACTTAAAACCCCAAAGAAGAGTAATCTCTCGGCGAATGATTATCTACTTAAAATCAAAGGCATCATTGATGCTCTTGCTACTGTTGGACATCCGATCTTAGATTTTGATTACATCAATCATATTCTCAAAGGACTACCAAAGGAGTACAACTCCTTTGTAACGGTTGTCACTACCAGAAAAAATCCTTAGTCTGTTGGTGATGTTGAAGCACTTGTGCTCTCTCAAGAAGCTCAAATTGACACTCACAAATCCCTTTCAATTGTTTAATATGCAAACCTAACTCACACCAGAGCTTTTGGCTGAGGTTGTGACGGTGGAGATCGCGGTCGCGGTGGTCGACGTGGTGATAGTTATGATTTGTCTGTTCATTGCACAGGACACACTACTCTTCGTTCTAAATCTTCTAACAAACATTTGCATCTTTGTCATATATTACATGTTCCATCTATGACCAAAAATCTTTTAAGTATATGTCGATTATGTGCTAACAATGATATCATGATCATTTTCTTTTCTAACATGTACCTCATCAAGGACATGCAAAGTAATCAAGTGTTGTTCAAAGGCTCAAGACCACTGGCTTTTATCCACTCAAAGACATTCTTGGTCAACTTCAAACCATTTGTTTAAGACACACTCCATCAACAGCTTTACTCATTGCTATTGCATCAACTCAAGATCTTTCTTATTCTGATCTTGTTCAATTTTGGTGTGATTCTTGTACTTTTGTTGCTTCCTCTGTTGTTTCCTCTTTTAGGATTTGGCACAACAGGTTAGATCATCCATCTTCCCCTGTTGTATCTCATGTCATGAGACTATGCAATGTTACAAATAATAAAACTTTGATTTTTGTTCATCTTGCTACCTTGGGAAATCACACAAACAACCTTTTATTGATTCTCATACATAATTTATTAAACCTCTTCAATTGATACACACTGATATATGGGGTCCAACTCCACATACTTCATTGGATAGATTCAAATATTATATACATTTTACTTATGCCTATAGTAGATATACGTGGTTTTATCCACTCCATTTGAAATCATAGGTTTATTATGTTTTTGGTACTTTCATGACTATGACCATGGTTGAGTTACAATTTCAATCTAAAATCTTGGCTGTCCAAAGTGATTCAGGTGCAGAGTTTTTAAAAATTGGCAAATATCTTCAGTCTCAAGGTATTTTGCATCGGCTCAATTGCTGCTATATACATGAGCATAATGGGGTAGCAGAGAGGAAACATCATACCATTACAGAGACGGATCTGACTTTATTGGCAAATGCTTCCTTGCCATTCTCTTTATGGCCTTATGCTTTTTGTACTGCAATATATCTTGACAATAAGTTGCCCATTAAATCTTTACATGGTGTATCTCATTTTCAAAGGCTATTTGGTAAAACTCCAAGTTAGAAGCACTTATGTATCTTTAGCTGCTCCTGTCTTCCTCACACCAGACCATATCACAAGACTAAAATGGAGTATCGTTCTAAGGAATGCATTTTTCTTGGCTATAGTTCTTCTCATAAAGGCTATAAATGTTGGGTTCCAAGTGGTCACGTTTATGTGTCCCGTGATGTGGTTTTTAATGAGTGTGATTCTCCTTATAAGAGGCTTACTACTCATCACAACTTGCAACCCACCTCATCTCCTTTACTTCCCTCAGCCATTCCACCCATTATTTTAGCCACTTAAACTGTCCTTTCAAGTAGTACACCATTAGCCCACCCTTCTCCATCCTCAGTACCTTCCTCATGTAATCAGCCTTCTTCTCCTTCCCCTTTTAGTTCTCCTCTTACTGCTCCTCTAGACCTAGCTCCACCTACTAGAATCGTTACTCGGTCTATGAATGGTATTTATAAACCTAAAGCTAAAGCCTTCTTAGTTGCCACATCAGATATAGAACCTGAGTCTATTTTTGATGCCTTAAATGCTCCCAACTGGAAGAAGGCTATGGTTGTTGAATATGATGCTCTCATGTATAACAAAACTTGGTATTTGGTTCCATTACCTCCTTAGCGACAAGCTATTGGGTGTAAGTAGGTTTTTAAGACCAAAACTCATCCTGATGGCTCCTGGAAGCATAAAGCAAGATTGGTTGCCAAAGGTTATCATCAAAGAGAAGGGTTTGATTTTAAGGAAACTTTTAGTCCTGTTATCAAACCAGTGACTATTAGAATTGTTTTATCCATTGTTGTACCTAATCATTGGCCAATTCGATAAATTGATGTCAATAATGCCTTTATCAATAGCACACAACATGAAAAGGTGTATATGCTTTAGCCCCTGGTTTTGAACAAGGAGATGGGCAGCTAGTATGTCACTTAAACAAAGCTCTTTATGGCCTTAAATAGGTCCCTCGTGCATGGTTTAAGAGACTTCACACTGCTCTATTGCAATTTGGGTTTCCCAGCAACAAATGTGATCACCCTTTATTCACTAGAATCTATCAAGGTGAGATCATTTATCTATTAGTTTATGTAGATGATATCTTCCTGAATGGTACTTCAGAGGGAGCCATGACTACTCTTATAGCTGAACTAAATGTTGAGTTTGCCTTGAAGGACTTGGGACTATTGAATTATTTTTTGGGTATTGAGGTTAAAACTCTTAAAGATGGTTCTTTGTATTTATCTCAACCCAAGTATATTTGTGGTGTGTTGAAGAAAGCTGGTTTTATATCATTTTGGGGTGGGAAAACTCCCATGACAGCAAGTTTGGTCTTGAGAAAGGAAGGAACATAAGCCATAATTGATGCTTCTCTTTATAGAAATATTGTTGGCTCCTTGCAATATGCCATAATCAACAGGCCTGACATTGGTTTTGCTATAAATAAAGTTTGTCAGTATATGCAAACCCCCTATCTTGAACACTCAAAGGCAGTAAAACGCATTCTGCAATATATTGCTGGAACTATTTCTTATGGTCTGCAGATCCATCCATCTAATCATATATCGGCAGTTACATTTTGTGATGCAGACTGCACTATTGATAGGGATGATAGAGGGAGTACTTCTAGCTATTGTGTTTAGTTTGGCAATAACCTTGTGTCATGGTCTTCCAAAAAGCAGCCCACAGTTTCCTTGTCTAGCACAAAAGCAAAATACCGAAGCATGGCTTCTACCATCTCTGAGATCATGTGGATTCAATCCTTAATGAGTGAACTAAGAGTTTAGTTACTACAGGTTCCTTATGTGTACTGTGACAATCAAAGTGTTGTCTTGATGACAACAAATCCTATTCTACATGCTAGAATCAAACACTTAGAACTGGATCTCTATTTTGTTTGAGAACATGCTATCTGGAAAGAGATTAAAGTTTTCCATGTACCCTCTTCTAGTCAAGTGGCAGATGGGTTGACAAAAGCTGTATTCAGTTGAGGATTTTCTAATTTTAAGAAATCTCTAGGAGTTGGAGATGTCCCTTAAGTTGAGAAAGAATGTTAAATGAAATGACTAACCATAGTTAGTGAAGTCTAGTTAACACATGTAACCAATCTATAACTAATTGTAACTTAGTTAGAACCTACTCGATGTATGATCTGTCATCTGTAACCTATATATGTTGTACATGATAATAAACAACAGTAACTTCTATTCTCTTAACTCACGATATCCTTCTTCTCTCTCTCTCTCTTACTCACTATACACTCTAACAACATGGATGGCTTAGATCTAATTTATTAAAACAATAATATTGTTATAGAATTAGATTTGAACCATCTAGATAAGATCTAAGGCTCCCAGATCCCCTTAGCTGTGAGTAAGGAAAACAATTCCTAACAGTGTTTAGTGAAAATGAAAAAGGTGATGACTAAGGACTATGAAGAATAAAAGGAAAAGATGAAGGAGAAAAAGTCAGTGGTGGTTGGTGATGGAAGAATGATAAGTTGTTGATGAAGCATCTCAAGCTGTCAAGCAATTTGGATTACGGTATGTCATGCTCTTCCTTCCTTTTTTAGATTTATTTACGTTATGTGTGTGTATATTTCCTTCTATCATAAATTGAAGATTCAGTTAACGTTTTTAGAGAGATTAAAAAAGGTAAATAGGCTACTTAATCATATCATATGTGGTGTACTATTATATTATATATTTTAGATAAAACAGTTTAAAGCAAAACAAAAAATTTAAATACTTTAAAGTAATGTAATTAGATTTCTTAGTATTATCTAAAAAAGGTAACTAGATCTTATATTTAGCATCGGAGGTCATATATATTTAAGGTAATTTGGGTGAATTTGGGTTAGGAAACTGCCTTATTTCTGTAGATTCAGTATCTACAAGAATAAGTTCATAAAATCTTTGAGCTTTAATCAGAGAAGAAAGTTTGAAGAAAAGGCCTATTGGAAATATTTTGGATGCCAAAATATGGGGCTTTTATCACAATATCCTGATTCTATGGTACAAAGATTTATGAATTTTCCTGGTTTTGCCGCAATGGTGGTTTTTGTGAAAATTTGCTTTGAAAGCTAAAAAGATAAAACCAAATATTTAGAAGATGAACTTCCTTTGTAAACTTCTCAAAAGTTGTTTTTTATTACCAAAGCAAATGCATCTTCCTTTGCAATATCTGCCCAAGATTTATTAGGCAATTTGGCTAGGGTCTGGCTACAGGCCATAGCTTGAAGAACTTCAATTGGGAAGGCACACCCTTCAAGTTCATAAGAAAGTTTGAGATTTTCTCAAAATTTTAATGTTGGGTTGAAGGTTCAACATGGGTAGATGACTTAGTTTTGTGGGTAGATAACCCAGTTTTTTGGGTAGATGACTATAGGTGGATAACCCAGTTGCAACCTGAGGTTGCTTTGTTTGTTCTTTTTTGTGACTTCTTTGAGATTACCATCACTAAGGGCTAAGCCTTTTGTTTTATCTTTCTTTTTAGGTGGCATGAATCCTTACTCTCATTTGCTCAGTAGAAATTATCTAGTTAGAAAATGTAGGAAGGAGTTTGAAGAATTTTTGATAAATTCAATTTCAAAATCAAATATACTTAATATTGCTTACCATCTAGCAAAAAAAATAAGCAAGATTGTTGACATCTTTTTGCAAAACATATTTAGCATATTTACAATCCCTAATTAAAATTGAGCAAATCACTTTGAAACTTTTTAATGCGCCAAACGATTGCTTTTTTTTATTATGGAATAGTTTTGTTGTGCTATATTCCAATGTTTTGTAGTAAATTTAATGCTCTTTACCATCTACCATTTGTTTAAAAATGCCACTATAACCTTATTTGGAGGCATGAGTCTCAACAACTTTGAATGCTTGGGGATTTGGAAGATACAAGTAAGGGAGATGTTTTACATGGGATTTGATTTGTTTGAGCAAATTGGTGTGATCATCTATCTAGGGAGGAGGACTTTTCTTAAGACACTCATGGAGAGGCTTAATAATGTTATTTAGGTTGGGAATGAATTCTTTTACGTAATTCAAATAATCTAAGAACCTTTTGAATTGGTTTTTGTCCATAATTTGATCTGGGAATTTATCAGTAAATTAAATTGCCCTATTAAGTAGAGTGATAGTTCCTTGATGAATAATATGACCAAGGAATGGGATTTTAGTTTGGAACAAACTAATTTTGGTTTTAGATATTGCTAAGCCATTACGTTTAATGATCCCTAGGAAGACCTGTACAGGTTTGAAATGCTAGTCTACTGAATTAGAATATACCAAGACATCATCAATGTAAACAATGATATACTTAGTATAAGTATTGAAGATTTTATTCATTATCCTCTAGAATTCTGAGGGAGCATTTTTGAGCCAAAAAGGCGTTACATTCCACTCATATTGTCTAAAAATGACAGTGAATGCAGTTTTGTAGCGATCCTTTTTGCTAACTTGGATTTACCATAATCCCGATTTCATATCAAATTTAGAAAAAAATTTGCTTGATAAAGGCAATTCATAGGCCCTTTTGTTTGGAATACGATACCTAATCTATTGTAAGGCCTAATTGAGTGGCTTGTAATTGATAACAAGCCTGGAAGTCCCTTTTTTAAGTTTAGCATTTTTATTGACATAAAAAGCAGAACAAGACTAAGGGCTTCAGCTTTTTCAGATTAATTATTTAGAAAGGAGATATTTGATCTCATTTTGAAAATTTTTCAAGAGTTCCTGGTTCATCTGAATTAGGCGAGCTTTAGTTGGAATAGCTCTTTCACTGAAATCATTTTCTAAAGAAAGATCAACTATATGTTTCTTCCTTTCCCAGAAAGCATTGAGCAAATCAAAATAGATTGTGTTTTGAATTGTAGTTAAAACATCATGGATATTTTGTTTGACAAGAGGTTTTTCTAATTGAGTTTCTACAACCTTATGAGATACCTCTTCTTTCATAAAATTGATTTGATTTGCCTTATACTAAATTGAATTGATAAATTTTGTATAAGATGGCTTGGTAAATTTGAAGAAAATTTTCTTTCTAAGAAATTTGGTTTCTATTCCTTTTTCTAATGTTGTGAAAGGCTTAAGTTGATCAATAAATAGTACTCTTAATATGACATCATTGGACAAGACTTTGACCAAAATAAAAGGAGTATTAATCTTCAAACCATAATTTTCAACTATTGTATTAGAAAGCTTATAGCTGATGTCTAATGGCATTTTGTTTGGTCCGATGAGACCTGTGGTGATTTTTTCAAAAAATTTGGTCAAAGTTAGACCTTCTTTGATGCAATTTAGGGCTGCACCTGTGTCAAAAAGGGACATAATTTCCCAAACAAAATCATCTTGAATAATAAGTTTAATTAGTATATGCCATTTTTGAATTGAAATTCTTTGGGTAGAAATCTTTGATATATGATTTAAGAAGGAACTAGAGATATCTTGATCACCGTCAATTTCTTTAGTCCTTTCTTCTGGATCCTGTGTATTCTTTAGATCTCTAATCTCTTCTTTCAAACCATTGATTTCTTTTTGGAGATCTACCATCGTGACCGATTTTAGATTATTCTGAAATCATTTCATTATTTCAGTAAAATCATATTTAGTATTTGGTTGGATTTCTTTTGGGGAAGATTTTGAGAAAGAGGCAGAGGTTTCTCTTAACTTGTTAAAGTATTTGACCTTATTCTTTCCTTTTGGAAGAGAGTTTATTATTTCAAAAAATAAGTCTTCTTCCTAAGTTATTACATTTATTTGAAGATTTTCATCTTCATTTGTTTTATCAAAAGAGGATGAAATATCATCTTGTTAAAGTTCATTAACTTCATCAAAAGAGGACATTTCATATTCTTCATCCGAAGATGTTTCAATTAATAAATTGTTTAATTGTTAAAGAATGGGTTCTTCAATTAGTGAGGACCTAATTTTCTTATTAAGCCAACAATATTTTGCTATTTGGCCTTCCTTGCCACACTAAAGGCAAACAATTTTTCCTTTGGGAAGGTTTGGATTTAAATTCATTTTTAGTTAGTTTAGGGCCTTTTGGATAATATTCCTGCTTGCAGGTGTTGTTAATCCATAAGCATCATAAGAAAAGTCCTCCTCCTTATACAAATGATCACACCAATACGGTCAAACAAATCAAATCCCATGTAAGACATCTACCATGCTTATATCTTTCAGACCCCCAAGCATTCAAAGTTGTTGAGATTGATGCCTCCAAACAAAATTATAGTGGCATTCTTAAACAAAATGTGGATGGTAAAGAGCATTGCATTGCATTTACTTCAAAACATTGTGCATTAAAAAGTTTTAAAGTGATTTGCTAAATCAAAAGTTTTTTTATATACTAAATCAAAGGTTTTTAATTAGGGTAGATTGTAAATCTATCAAAGATGTTTTACAAAAAAAAAATGTCAAAAATCTTGCTTCAAAATAAATTTTTGCTAAACGGTAAACAATATTAAGTATCTTTGATTTTAAAATTGAATTTATTAAAGGTTCTTCAAACACCCTCTCATATTTTCTAACCAATAATTTCTATAGGCCAAATGAGAGTAAGGATTCATGCCACCTAAAGAGAAAGATAAAGCAAAGGGCTTAGACCTAAATCATAGTGACTTCAAAGAAGTCACACAAAAAACCATAATAATTTCCTTTTTTTAACGTAATTAAATCCTAAAATAAAAACAAGGTGTAGATATGCACTAAAATGTTTGTGAAATTTTTAGTTTGACAAAAATAAAGCGGATTTAGGTTACCAATAACTAAATTTTCTTGTTAAGATCAATGAAAAAATAAATAGAGAATATTATTGCATAATCATTGGAATTACAAAGAGTTAGGTAGTAAGAATATAATTCAAGAGGGTGAAAGAAACGAAAGCTAGAGTTTAGTTGTCACAAGATTTTTTTTCTTTTTTTGGTTGCCCACCTTGTTCGGTTTTGCTCTGACTACATCCAGATCTAACACGCGTCGCTCACTTGGCTATGGTAGGAGAGTCTCCTAATAGGAATTTTCTGCATAAACAAGGTTTCAAACCCGAGACCTTGCTTAAGCAAAACCAAACCGCTTACCACTTGGACCAATTCCAATTGGTTGTCACAAGGTTTATGGATGAGTCAATTCCACTTTTTTCGGATCTAAGATTTATAGGCTTTCAACTTTCAAATTTAGTTACAATGGGTCTAGGCTTCATTATTGATTGAGGCCCATTTACCTTATCAGTTCACTTATAGGCTAGTTTTATTCTCGGGCCTAACTAAACTATTTTTTGAATACGAGAAGCAAGTAATAATTTGGAGGGTAAAGTAGCAAATTTTCCTCAGAAGTATAGGTCTAGAAGCAATGTTGCTCTGGAAGTTTTTGTGTCTCCATTATGCCCTGGAAGTTTGGAAAAGTAGCAATGTTGCCATCTTGTAACGTTGAGGCAACGTTGACTGTTAAATTGCCTGTGTGGCATTCAAAAATCAACATGGTGTCCGTTAAGATAGAATACACGTGGAGGAAGGATGTTGATTTGGCAAATGGGCTGTAAACTTGGGTTAAGTAAGAAAGTGAAAGAAAAATCTATAAAGAGATCAGATAACAAGCTACTGGGTTAGGGTTCGAAAACAACACAAGCATACCGGCACCGACACCAAAGACATTGAGATCAACACCGAGAAAGGAAATTGAGCACATGTACTTCTGAGACATGTACGAGATTAGGGAAAAGAAGTTAGAGCATAGATTCGTCCAGATTAAAGAGGTATGGAATCTAAGATTGTTAGGAAAGTGTTTGTATTTGATGTATACATTATGCACAGTGATTTAACAATATGGCCCTTAGTTTGTTTGTTTGTAGGTAAAAGATTTTATCTTTGTTAATTACTATAAGGTTTTGTTGAGATGGCTTCGAAAGGGGGTGGGGGACCATCTAGTGGTCCCAACCATGAGGGTAGTGAGGGAAAATCGTGGGTCTTGGAAGCCTTTTCGATGAGGTTGACAATGCTAAAAAGATGGTCTCAGAAACTAAAAAGAATCTATGGGGTGATGGTGATGATTTCACAAGTTGGGATGATGGTGATGGCGGTAATGTATCTTTCTGGAGGCAAAAGAAAAATCATCTTAATGTTGTTAGAAAAAACTTGTGAGTTAAATGTGGTGGAAACATTACATGACAATGGAGACAATGATAACTTAAATGGACGTGATGATGATGAAGTGGAAGGTGAGGAGTCTGACGAAGGTGATGATGTGAAGGGTGAGGAATGTAATAGAGGTGACAAATTTGATCATGTTTTAGTTCATGAAATTGAAAGTGGTGAAAGTGGTAGTGGCAGTGATAACGAGGATGTAGACACTACTA
>JBAGKO010000002.1:9317347-9336634 GCA_037177275.1 Acacia concinna | reverse complement strand
ACATATCATTAGATAGAGTACATTAAAGTGTATGTCTGCAAATCTTATTTGCATATGTCCATGCATCTTTCTTGGTCTGATGAGATTCTGACGATGGTTCTGTTTGGTCGAAAGCAGAAACGACGTTGTGCATATCAAGTGCAGAGTAGACGCATTCCTGCCATCATCTAAAATTCTTTCCGTCAAACACTTCAATCTTGGACATGTGAGGAAAAGGTGTGGAAGGCGGCACAACGAAGGGTAATATTGTGTTGTTGGAGGTAGCGGCATCGTGATTTGCATGAGCATTGTTACTATCACCGTTCTCTAATGGCACAAATGGGACTAACTCTAAATATTGTAGATGAATCTGCACATGAGACCTACAAGAATGGAGAAGTCGATGATCTGAGTCGCATTTGAGGATACTGTCCTTTAGAATTATTCCACGACCATCGGAAAAGATGAAGCAGTACTCCGCAAGATTAAACAAACTTGTCTTGAGAAAACTCAAGGCAATAGAACTCACAGAAGAAAGTAGCAACCACATCAAAACAAAAGGGCGGAGCAGGAGATAATATTTTTCATCGGTATTGATTGATTTGTCTGTAAGCCTTTTATAGGCATTGCATCGGATCACGAAGAGACATCATCACGACCAAACAAACGCAACTAAAATTAACAAGTCTGTTCACTGGCAACGAACACCACTCACAACCTTTTGGCCGGCAACGGATACTGTTGACATATTTTTAATCACGAAGGGTTACCAATTTTTGAAACCCAAAAACTAGAGGCTTTTCGGTAAGGTTAAAATAAAATAGAAAATAAAAATAAATATTTATTTGTAAGCCAAAATAATATTTAGGGGGAACAAAAAGTACCAGAACCAAGTATTTACTTGCGCGCAGGGGGAATCGCCGGATTTCCACTGTGTTTGCCTTCTGGTGGCCCATTGTTGTGCGTGCAAGCCCACCAAGCCTCTTTACAAGCCCAAGTTTGTAAAGCCAACACAACCATTTGCAAGAAGGATTAAACAACTAATATACAATGGTACAAGTTTATTATGGACTGATGATTCCCACCATAGCTAGGGTAACATACAATAACAAGTCTCTTAAACACATTAGAAGTGAGATTGAGGAGGAACAAAATTGTTGTACGACCCGTTCGTCGGGAAGGTTATACGTAATAAAATAGTTTCATTCCCTCATGCAGTAGTCACTGGATATAAGTATAGGCAAAGACAAGGGCAACTAATATATATTACTTCCAATCCTAAATATAATATTTAGTTGACTTTTTTAAAGAATCAATTTTTATTTATCTTCAAATTATTTTGTTTGACTTATAAACTGACATATAATATAATGATATATTAAGTACAAATAATTAAGTAAATTATTTACATTCTTTCATCTCTTTAAAAAAACATTCAACTGGATCTTATATTTAAAATCAAAATGAGTATTTCCTTCTATGCACACTACATAAAAATACTGAATTTCTCACGGAATTTGTGATGGAATTTGCAATAGAATTATAAGTTTGCAATGGAATTTCTAACAGATTTGCGATGGAATCCATTCCAACAATGACAAATCCATGTTTGATGGAATTATGATTCCGTGATGAAATTAAGCCACAATTTGTGACAGAATCCAATTCCGTCTCAATTTTTTTAAAAAAATTTGTTAATTTTCAAAAGTTTAATTTTTAAAATTTTTTATCATTACACGATGTGCTCCCTCCTCATACTGCCACGTTTAAACCTGGGACCTCATGACCTTAGGGACTTAGCCAATTGCACTGGAATGAACCTGTGTAAACAGTATTACATTATATTATATAAATATTATTATATGTAAATTATTTATTTGTTATATATATATTATTCACTATATATATTATATAAAATATTATTTATTTTAATATATATCAATTTAAAATTTAAAATGTAAATTATTGATAAATCTTCTTATAAATATATTTTTAACCAATATTTTTGAAATTCAATTCTTTTAATTAATATTTTTAATAACTAATAATTTAATATTAAAATATTATTGCCTATATAAAATTATAAATATAATGTTATTAAGTAATAATTTTTTTAATTAAAGTTAATTAATAAAAAAATATAATAATATTATAATTTAAAAAAATATATTTCAACAATTAATAAATTTTTAAATTGAATTGTTCCATGGAAAAACAAAATTTCTAAGGAATTTTGTCACGGGAAATTTTTGTGGCAAATTCTTAACAAATTTTGCCATAGAAAAAATCCCGTCAAAAACTTTTCTAACAGAATTTCTTATGGATATATATCTAATAAAATTTATGATGGAAATTTATTCCGTGGCAAATCTCATCGGAAATAGAGTGTTTTTTTTTTTAATAGCACAAGCAGCAAGTTTGTTTTCATATTCAACAAGGCAGCGAGTAGAATAAGAGTTATAAGGCATTGGTATCAATGCACAGACTCCCTTTGATAGGTCAACTGAAGGTATCATATCTTCATGGTGAGCCCAAATAGCATCACAAAACATAATTCCATCAATTGTATGATTCTTTATTTATATGACCTCCACGGAATGATCTCCGAGGTCTCCTTTCTTCCATTTTAGCGACATTATATTTCCACGTAAGGATCAAATACATTAATTCTCACTATCTAATGTCATGATTTGTCATAAATGGCGCCACTAGTTAAAGGAAGAGTACGTTAATCGTGATTTTTTGTATATTTTTTAGGTTGTTTTAAAAATTTTAATTATGTTTAGATTTCATTTATTAAAATCACTTATTTATACTGCTCTTGGATTGTGGATGAGCTCGACCCCATCTAAAAATTTTATAATAAAAAAAATCACTTATTTATAAGCACACACAAATAATGGTATTAATTTTAATAAGAATATTTATATTTTAAAAAAGTTGCTTTAAAATATAAGTAAGATTGAGGTTTAAAAGCGAACGCAAGCCCAAACACAAATAATTGATCCTATTGTGTATTATCTCACCTATACTACTATACACTCGTATCATGTCACCCTTAAATAATATAAGACTTGTTACTTTAGACACACTCACTCATCATTTACAACAATTACAGTTGAAATAGAAGCATCACACACACAGAAAAACAGAATATACTTCTTCCTAACTTCTTTTCTTTTATTGGAGGTGAACGATAGATACACGATCCAAAAACTACTATCAAAATGACATGGTCATGTGCACTATCAAAGCAGTAACTGGCTAAATAATTTGCAATCCATCTCCTTCCACAAAAAGCAAATTTCTCCTTTTAAATTACATAAACATGATACCTCAACCACTATAAATACACACATTGCTGCACAAATATGGCCGATCTCCACTGGACGTCACATTTATTTCACAAGATAAATGAATTTGCTGAGATATGTAGTACAATTGAATTTAAAAAGAGGGCTTGTCTCATGCTCAAGTCATTTTGTTCATATATAGCGCCTCGTCATGATAAATTAAAAATACCTAAAGATCGAGACACATAATCATTTGGACAGATATACATGATAAATAGGAAAATTTATATCCAATGCTAGCTATTTGATCTGGTTTTTAATTTTATGATGCTTGGAGTCAATAAATATGTTGTTTCACATTGTTCCCTGCATTATAGGGGAGTTAAATTTAGTTAGTGGTAAAAAAATGAGCGAATCAAACGAGTTTTCTATTTTTTTCACCTCTCCAAAACATTTTTTAGTCAACTTTTTCCACCATTTTTTTTAAATATGATTTTCATATTATTATTCAAACATATCTCATTTGAATATTTTTATTTTCTTAAAACTTGTTCCAAGAGATATTTCTGGAAAATTTCTTCAAATTTAATAAAAAAAATGAAAACCATAGTTAAACAAGCGCATAGTTTTATTTTCTCAGCATACTATACAAATAGCCTTTCGCTCATACATGGTCTTTTATATATATATATATATATATTTATGCTGAACAGAAATACTCTTTTTATATCTCTATTCATTTCTTTCCAATGTTTTAAGAGTCTTCACATGACCACTAAAAAACTAGCATGGCTCCTAAGTTATTATTTTACAAATTCTCAAAGTTCAATCAAATATATAAGGGGTTAATGTCATCTTTGGTCCCTTAAGTTTCCTCTCATTTTAGTTTTGGTTCCTCAAGTTTCTAATTATGGGTTTTAATCCCTCTAGGGACAAAATGGTCTAAGTATTTATTGAATTATATAGGGACCAATGTTTTAAATGAAATCAAATTTAAAAAACAAAAACTTATAGTTTAAAACTTAATAGACTAAAACAAAATGAGGACAAACTTAAAAAATCAAATATTATATTAATCCAGTATGTAATGATCAAATATTATATTAACCCAGTATGTAATGATTATTGGACTACGTATGTATTTGCTGTTTGGATTTTATTTAGTTTGATGAGTGAGTTACCTAGTTATATATATATATATATATATATATATATATATAAATTAGTTTCGGCTTCTCAAGTTTTTAATTATAGGTTTTAGTGCTCTAAGGGAAAAATGGTCTAAATATTTATTGAATTACATAGGGACTAATATTTTAAATAAAATGAATTTAAAGAAACAAAAACCTATAGTGTAAAATTTAATAGACCAAAAGTAAAATGAGGACAAAATTAAAAGATCAAATATTATATTAACCCTGAACTACGAATGTATTTTATGTTTAGAGTTTATTTACTTTGATGAGTGTTACCTATAGTTATGTTTTATTTTTCACTTTGTTCGTTTTGTTCCCATCCTGCAAAGAAAGTGAAGAAGAGCAGACAGCGAGTCGCTGCTACGTAGTTGGCTGGGCATGGAGGACTTTTCTTTTTCTTTTTTCTTTTTTCTTTTAGTTACCATTGCAAGAAATTTAGGAGATTCTCTTAATTTTGCTTAATCATGTTCAAACCCATAAGTTGCAAATTTCCTATATTATTAAAGTAACAAAATAAAAAAGGGAAAATACGCTAGAAGGAGGGCTTGAACCTCCGACCTTGTGGTTAACAGCCACACGCTCTAACCAACTGAGCTATTCCAGCCTGTGTTGTCGGTTCTCAGAAAATCATTATTTTATAAATTTAACATGAAACCCTATATATGCAAGAATATATCAATAGATTGGGTTTTAATTAAATTTTGTACCTTTTTTATTCTATCGGTCTCTAATATGATAGCATCCTATAGTAATGAGTTGAATGGAAGATTTAGCTTAACTGTTGACTCAATTAGATCTTGTGGTGTATAGATTGGGCTATGATTTATAACATTTTTATACAATCAATTTAACTAAACTTCTTATTATTTAGCTTAGATTTAACTATAGGTAATTTGTAGGTTTCTTTTTATCTTTAATTAATCTCTAGACTTCAAGGGTTTCGTAACAAAATATAATACATGTATTGCAATTTTAATTAAGAGACAAGCGAAAATTGGTGTTGAGGTTAAATTGGAAGGGCAAGGCATTCAATAAGTGACAGAGTTTAGATATTTATAATCAATTGTATAACAATATGGTAAAATTGACGGAAAGGTTAATTATAGAATTAAAGTCGAGTGGTATATGGATAAAAGCTACCCAAGTTATTTGTGTTTGTAAAATACTAGATGAGGTAAAGGGAAGTTTTGTCGTACTACCATAAGACTAACAATTCTATATGGTAATAAATGATGGGCTTTAAAAGGATAACATAAATATAAAGTAGGATTATCTGATATGAGGATACTGAGATGAATGTATGATTATACAAGGAAAGATAATGTTCGTCATAATTATATAGGTGAACTAGTTAGACTGGCATCTATTGAGGGGAAAATTGTAAAAAAAAAAAAATCATTTAAGGTTTAAACTGTTCAAAGAATTGAAGGCTATTGGGTAAGTTAATGGTGAGGGTCAATCAAGCGGTATATAGTCCTTTAAAGAAAGGTTGAGGAAGACTTAAAGTAAATACTCAATAGAGCTATAGAACATAATATATTGGTTAATAAGTTATCTAAAAATATGATTTTCGATAGAGTATATTGACGTCATGCAATCCATTTAGTATCACTTAAGAATAATTCGATTGAGTATTTGGATTGTCCACTTAAAATTAAGTTGTATATAGACTTGATTTCGTTATATGTAGAAGATCCATTTGGATTAGTTTATCAATATTCGCGTGCTACTAACATCTTATTAGTCTTGCAAAAATTTAGACTACAATAAGGGGAACTTACTACTTCTAAAGGCTAAATGGATAAGAGTATCATACAAACTCACACTCTCCCACCCATTTAGATGAATGGACTTAAGTTAAGCCTTACTCCTATTAAAAATAGTTGGGCAAAAAAAATCATTAAAAATAGACTAGGGATAATCAACAATCCCCATAAAATCGAATAAAAATTATTAATCCCTCAAATACAAAGATCGCATAATCCAATTCCAAAAACCCATTCTAATTCTCACGTGATTACCAATATTACATAAAGCCACACAGGTCAAATGTTGAAAAAAGAGAAAAAGAAGAAAAAAAAATTGAAGGGGAAAAAAAAGGTCCAAGATGTAGTAAGCATATTGGGAATATTGTGCATATGGGAATGGTAAAAAGGGAAACAAAAAGTGGAGGGTCGCACATGCGGGATCCAATGCGTCGTTGCCGCAGCAAGGGGAAAAGAAAAAGGCCTGAAACGGCTAAAATGCGCCTCCTCACTCCTAAGTCCTCACATCTTACACACACCCTTGCGGGTCCCACTCTTGTTGACTCTGCCTCACTCTCGAGGCCTCACGCGCCGCTCTCTGTCCACCATTCATCAGACATTGCCCTTTCCACTTTTCCCCACTACGTTGAGTATCCAATCATTGTTTCATTTTTTTTACTTCATCGCTTCTATCATGTGTTTGGCCTGGCTTTTTGGGAATATTTACGGGTAGAATAATTTTTTTAGAATAATTCATGTGAAAATCTATATTTTGATAAAATGATAGTATTTAAGTAAATATTGTTAGAATAATTTTTTATGGTTAAATAATTAAAAAAAGATATTAATATTTATGATAATTACATAGAAAAAAAAGAAAGAGAAGGAGAGAGAAAAAAGAGGAAACAGAAAAAAGTGAAGAGGAGAGAAAAAAAAGCTAAAAAAAGTAACTTTTTAAAACATAAGTTTTGGACTCCTAAATTTTAGCCAAAACTTAAATTTGTGAGAACTATTAAGTGTTTGCCTAACTTGTTTTTTAAACTTAGGTTTTAGAATTTTTTTTTTTTTTCCAAACACCCTAGTCATATGACTATCGAGAAAAATAAATAAATTGGTACTAAATCATTTTAAAACCAAGAATGGGAGCAAAGTCCTTATGATTTCTGAAATTAAAATTATTCCATCAATTTCTTAATACCCCTTCCGTCATTATATGTAAGATAATTTTATTTGAATGGATTTGTCATTTTTTATAAGATCCTATTGGACTTGCTTTCAATAATAAATGCATTTTACCTATTTTGTCATCATTCTCTCACATAATTTATTTATTATACATTCTATTTCTTCATTGTTTTCGCATCATTAATATTTCTCTATATAATTCATGAACATGGGTACCTTTTAAAAAACAATTATATTTCCTATGCATTTATTACTTTTAATTAATTTTAATTGTTTTATAAAACGTTGCAATTTGGTTGCAAGTATTCCCTCTAGTCCACAATGTAAAATATTTCTAGAATAATAGTTTGGTTCACAATATAAGGCATTTATAATATAATTAATGCTCATTTTCAGCTTTGTCTTTTTAATTAATGCTCATTTTCAATTTGTCAACTCATTAAAATTTTAAGCACATTTTCTAATAAGATTAAAAGTGGATAAAAGTTGTAACTTATGATATATTAAATGAGTTAACTACCACTTCTTGTTTTATGTGAATTAGTTGAAATGTCCTATATTGTGGATCAGAAGAAGTATCTTATATATAGAGATTGAGGGAATAAAAAACATACTTTGGTCCGATATATAAGGCAAAGAGAGAATATATTTTTTATTTATAAGGAATCTCATTAAAGTTTTAACATGAATGTACAATTTAACTATTCACTTATGATTGTGTTACCTTTGTTTTTATTTGGTATTGTATTTATTAAATAGTGGTAGAGTTATAAAATTGATAAATTTCATGGTACAATCAATGAGATTTACAGTTTTCCTTTATTTATATGAAAAATGTTAGAAGTGTCCTATTTATAGGGCTTGAAGAGTATTTACCTAATTTAGTTATATTTAAAAAGTTAGTTAAGTTAGTTGATATGACATTTTTTTAATACATTGATTATCTTTAATTCCCTTATTTCTCATCCTCTTTTATTATTGTTAAAGGAGCATCAATAGAGTTAAGTTAAAAAAATATTAATAAATATAAAAATATAACTTATTTTTAGAATTAATATCAACTCCCCAAATATATATTATATTAAGGATTAGAGAGAGTATATTAGAATAATCACTCTTTATTAGACTACATAATTTTTAAGTATAACTGCATAATACTAAACATTTTTTTTTTGATAGTATAATACTAACTAAAATTGTTACTATAATTTTTGTTGTTTATTTGTGTCATATAATTTGAAATAGAAATTGAATAAGTGAAATAAAAAAGTTAGTTATAATTATTTGAAGAAAATGAATAGGTAAACCATACTCCTCTCATTCTATTTATTAGATAGAGAGTTTATTTGTTATCCTATATATAAGGCACCTTATTAAATTTTTAACATAAATGTATAACTTTTACCTTTCATTTATTTTCATGTAGATTGTTGTTTTCTTAAAAAGTGAGTAGTTAAATAAGGGTAAAGTTGAAAAGTTATTAACTTTTAAGGCCTAATTAATAAGTTTTAAGTTTTTCTTATTCTATGTGAAGCACCTTTAGTCCTATATATAAAACACTCCCACAGATTAAAAAAACCTTAAACTTTATTAATTCTTCATAAAATTCAATCACTTTCTAACTTTACCTTTATTTAACACATAATATGTAAAATCATTTTCTTAAAACAATAATTAACCCACTTGATAACCAAATCATTGTCACACCTTCCTTTTATACCATTTATCTTACAATATTAGAGTTATTGAAATCATTAGTTATGAATTTAAGTTAAGAGAATATAGGGAAAAAATTTCACTTTTATCGGGTTACTATTCACCCGCCCCTTAATTTCAACCAACTTTAAAAAATCATAAATAATTATAGAAAAATTGGAACGGGGTGATTCCAAACTCATTGGAAAGCTTTTTCATTCTTCTTTAAGAGAAAAATAATCTCATACATTGATAGTATAGAAAAACATGTACATACTCTCAAAGATGCATTGTTCATATGGTCATTTTAGCACTATTCATTTTGTCATTTTTCAATTTTTCATATTTTTGGCTCAACTTTAGGAAGGCATAACTTTATCTATAAAACTTCAAATGACCACTCCATTTGCAGCTAAAAATACCCTCTATTAGCACGCAAAGGCTTATTGTCAGATTCATTCATTTGCTCAAAACATAACCAATCCAAATTCATGCTCAAAATAGCCAAAAAAACCAAGTGCTAAATACCATAATCACATTACCATACTAATTTTCCCTTTCCTCTCACACCGTTCATGCAACTCGGACAGCATAACGGCTAAGTAAAAGCATATCCCTATCATTACAACATGTTCAGTAGCATACAATACCAGTCCAAAATCCAGTATCATAATATATACATCTATATACAATCATCCAGAAGCACAATAGGAGACAAATCAAACATGCTCATTCTATCTCTTTTCCTTACCTCCTGAAGTCCCTTCACATGCATCGTGGAGAGAGTAAGATTTCTTAAGAAACCGCAATAGCAGAACAGTAGCCAGTAACAATATAATGCAATGCAAGTCATGCAATATGCAATGCTTGTAACTACTCATCTAATAACCTATCTCTCGGCACACACAATGTATAGGGAGCATGCACATGACTTTACCTTTATCACATAGCCAAGGCATATAAATAGAGAGTCATACATCTCATACTCATACATGCTTGCTCAACCACAACACAGTAAAATAAGCCAAAGCATATAGCAGACAAACAAAACAATTATAAGTTAAGGTTAGAAGTTCTAGCTACCAGTTACTTCTGGACAATACAAGTGCTTCCCTCCTCTCCTGGAGATACTAGAGAGCTCCTCTTATGTGCCTAAACATAACACAATGTCAAGGTATCAATGTATGCTACTATTACCAACCCGAAGACCTTTTCCCTTATATATAGGGTTTGAACTACACTTGTCCTTTAACCAATTTTATATGTCAATCCTACACAATTTTTGCCTCCTAATCCATTTATGATATCCATATTATCAAAATCATGCTCCTCCTCCTCACACCCCTCTTGGCCGAACACTCCCCTTTTTATGGGTCCTTGGTGATTTCATTGGTTTGATTACATGTGTTCTTTCAAACTTTTCTTGAGTAAAACAATATTTTGAACATATTGAAATCATCAAACCAATGAAAATCAAACCATACATTACCCTAGTAGACTTGGCCGAACCATATGCATGATACACCATTCAAGAACTCAACCTAACCTTTTTCCAACTTTATGGACATCAAACAATATCAATCCCTTCCTCTCCTAGCTTGACTGAAGTTTGGACAGCATTTTCACCTCTTGGAATGCTTCCAAAACCGAGGAGAAGAGAAGGGAATTGAAAAGATATGTAGGCTAGAACATAACTTAATAGAATGATCAATTGGTGTCTCTTGATTCACCTCTGAATTCTGTAAAGGAATGTCGAGTTTCTAGTTGGCCAGAGCTTCCCTAGGGTTGCCTTGGACGTGCAAAATGGGAGGGGAGAGGGCCTCTATTTATAGATGGGAAAATGGGACATGGAGGGAATTATGGAAAAAGATCAAAAGTTCACAATTTCAACTCCCCCTTTCACACTAGGCCACATGTCCCTTCTTGACTCTTCTTGAGCCTTCGTTAGCTTAACACATAAGGCAGAAATGGCACAGGTTTCAGCTGGGCTAGAGGGTTCCACATATTTCAGTATCCTGTGACAATTTTTCTTATACTGTCTTAATTAACCCGGAAATTTCAGAAACTTCATTTCTCATCAAAAAATTTCCAAATTTTACCAAAATATATCTAAATATCTCAAGAGGCCACCATAAAAATTTCAGAATTTTTTGACATCTGGAACTCTAAAAATTAATTTTTCTCTAAAGAAGTCTCTTATACTGACGATAAACCGATTTCAACAATTTTTAATAATTCCTCTGGACTTCTTCCTGACCCCTAGTAAATCATATAATTCCTTTAAAATATCATACTAATTTTTCCAAATCTCAATATAGAATAACAAGGCCTCTAAATATCTTATATAATTAATTTCTAACCAAAAACCCAGTACGGCCAAAAATTAATAAAATAATTATAAATTCACTAAAAATTCATATGGCCTCTAAAAATCATTCTGAATGTCCCATGATATTCTAGATGCTCTAAAACATTTTTTGGGATTTTATGAGAATTTTCGGGGCTTTTAGACCTAACCAAAATCCAGCCTCTAATTTTGCTGAATTTTTTCTCTTTGCTCATAGGTAAACCTGGATCTCACTTCAAAAGTCAGGAGATCTCTCTCTCCTCTACTGATTATGGCTCTCTGTCCATTCCAATTAACTCATCTAGGCCTCAAAAAATATCAAGATATGATCATTTGTCTACCCCAAAATACCATATATGGGTCTAAAAAATTTTGGGATGCTACAATCATCATCCAAATATTAACGTAATCATGAAAATGTAGTGATTGTCAAATGAATTAACCATTATAGAAAAATTCAAAGCTAAATTCTCAAAAAGAAACTATCTAATTAGAAGAGTGAATCTCCTCGATAAAACTTCAAGCACACAGTTGGGCTTTGAACTTCTTGAAGCCCAATATAAAATAGTAATCATCAAACCCAAAATCTTTAATTGAATAATTCTCCATCACATACCCCCTCTGTTCTTATTTATAAGACCATTTTGGAGAATCTTAGGAAAATCCTAAAAAAGCTAATTACATTACTTAATAATATCATATATTATGTTTTATTACATTATATAGTAGTTATTAAGTCAAATAACATAATTTGAAGAAAAAAGACAAACTTTAATGTCTTAAAGTAATGTAATTAACTTTCTTAGGATTTTCTTATGATTCTCTAAAAATGTCTTATAAATAAGAACGGAGGGAGTATCAAAATATCCAAATCAAATCAAGATGTGTACCCACAAGCTTTGAAATACAATCACAAGGCCACTCAAAATCATCAAAAGTATATAATCAATATATCCTATCTTAAAAATAAACAGAAGTATCAGATGAGCTTAACATGACAATATATGAAAATTCAGCATAAACGAATATAATGGAAGCACTACTCTTACAAGAGTAGCTTAGACTTCCAAAAACTTCTCTGACACCCCTCTTCTAAAACTTTTACCTTAAAAATGTTAAAGTAACGGAATGAGACCACTGTCTTAGTAATAAGCTATTCTAAATACCACACACACCACCACCACATGTTTGTGAGGTGTCAAGTAGGACAATTACGTAACAAATAGTACACAAATAAATATAATTAAAATGATTACGAAATGACTAGTCACTCAACAAGCTCACTAAATACTACACACAACATAATCATTGTACTCATAACCCTTCCATCAATCCATCAGAACTGCCTTAATTCTACCAATTAAGCCCATAAGATAAGTTATCCTCATATCACTAGTCACTCAACAAGCTCACCAATTTTGTGGTGTGGACTGAACAAAGACCACATTGCACAAAATTAAACTATGGGTTCCCCCTTATAGAACTCATGAGGGGTCACAACTGCTCATAGAGAGCATGGTCCCCAACCTCATAGAACTAATGTGACAAAGTAACCCCTAGTAGAATAAGTGGGGTGCCTTAACCCTCATAGAACAAGTGGGCACAACTCAACCAACCAAAGAGCTCCACAAGGTTTGAAAAACCAAACGGACACTGAACCGGTTAAGATAATAGTTCAAGGATCACTAGGTTAGACCAACGGTCAACCCAAAGTCAGACCGCTGCTAATTAAATTAATATAATTTAATTAAAAATATGTATCCAATTTTAATTAACTTTAAGGTGAGCTTCATAGGGAGTGGAGTACATGCATTGAGGGGTAGATTATCTTATTATATATTATAATATAATATAATATAATATTATGTCAATTACCTTTTTCATTCAAAATTATCTTAAATTAGTTGAGATAATATCAAATTAAAAATCATGGCTTGAAAGAATTTACGATATAGCTTTTATGCCAATTATGTTATAACTTATAATGATATATACAGGTAAAAAAAATACAGTTTACAATGTTATATACACACACATATATTTATTAATTATACCACCATCGGAGGAAAAAATATATCCTTGGAATTTAGAATTTGAAATCGAATGCTACACAATAGCGTTCCCTTTTCAATGCGGAGTAATTAATGGCATGCTTTCTACAAAGTGACTGAGGTAGATATAACAAGAGGCCGAATTTAGAGCACAACAGTGATGATGAGAGAATTCTGAAGATCTGTGTTTGGCGTCTCTCCCTCTATTTTCCTTCCCTTCTCCTATTTTCTTTTTTTTTTTGTTTTCGTAAGATATCCCCCAACCCAATAAGCCAAGGACTAATCCTCCGCTCTTCTTTCTTAGATTTTGTGTTTTTTGAACAATATTTCTTCTTTCTTAAATTGTGTTTTTTTTTTCTGGAAATTTCTTCTTCACAAGATGAACCATACAACCCGCCTAACACAACGGGTTATCCGATTTTGACCGGTTCAACAGGCTAATTTGGGTCACTCATCTCCCCCTCTTTTCAGCATAAGACTGGACCGGACACATGGCTAGTTTGCCAATTTTTGGTCTAAACCAGCTAATCCTGTTCAGTTTTACAAACCATATAGCTCTACATGGTGGCCTAACCACATAGTAAAATAATATTTCACATCCTTGTATTTTCTTTTTTTTTAGATACATGTATTTTCCTAATTTCTAAATCATATAATAAAAGTTTGCCACCTAGTTATGTACAACACTAATATACTTCAAAATCATCTTCCCAAATCATAATCACATAATTGATATTTCACAATATAAAAATCCACAATGTAACTCATAATTATTCCAAAATATATTCCCAAAGCCAAAATTATGATACTCATCAATTTCAAAAAATCTATATATCATTTTAAAAACAAAATCCCACAAGACACGCAGTTTCATAAAAATGTATAACTATAAATCGTGACATAAAAGTAACAATAGTATTTTGGTATAATATTATAGTTTAAAAAGACTCACAAACATATACCAACATGAATAATAAGTAGAGATCCTATGACCTTTCACTAGGGTTATCAAAACAAGTCCAAATAACACTATCTCATCGTCAAACCTCAGTTTTATAAGTCACATGTGTCAAAATGTTGATTTAACTATTGCATTCAATACATTGGATGTGACAATCTTACTGCGAATCCTCCTCTTAGGCTCTATGGTCTCAATGTTTCAAACAATTATGTTCGATATGAGCTTAATAACTCACATGTCCATTAATAAATAGACAGTCCAACCATTAAGATCATCAAGTTGGATGTGCCAAATAAACTTATCAAATTGCACTCTATTCTGATAGTGAATACATGTGCAACCATACTTTTATTGAGATTGCCTTGGGTTGGTGCAAAAATTATTTAATATACTTCAATTTTAATTTATTACTTATATATAGGCTCATAAATCTCTCTCTTTTTATGTGTGTATATTTATTTATTATTCATATAATATAATTATCTTTAATATTTTTAAATCTTAAATGTAATATCATGTTCTTATAAATCTTTAAATAATCTCTTATAATATTTACATCTCATAGTCTAAAGATGTCCTTATTAAATCCACTATACATAATATATCTTTTCAAATATTTAAATCAACTTTACATATCTTTATTTGTCTCATCTCAACAATATGATTTTCCCCTTTTCTTGTATATCTTGACTTAGGATTACATTTTTTAAAGAGACAGGATTTGAATCGACTCTTCGTCTTGAAATATATGACAGTTTTACAAAAATTCCATATATATGTGAACCATATATGGTAGTTTTTAAATAGTTGTCATATATAAAGAGGAGGAATTTGAATCAACACTTTGCCTTGACATATTTGACAGTTTATCAAAAGAACGTCATATATAAGAAAAGAATATATCGTGGTTTTTTAAGAATCGCGATATATAGATAGTAATTATATGGCAATTTTTTTGTGAAACAATCTCCATACATATTATATGTGACTGTTGTTTATAAACAACTGTCATAGATGTGCTTTTAAAAATGGAAATCTAAATCTTATTTTCACGATTTCAACCCACTACCTCGTCATCATGCTCTGTCCTGCCACTGTTTAATGGTATTCCAACATTGATTTCCCTCTTTATTGTTGTTGAAATCATGATTCTCCTCCTTCTGGTGTCTATGAAAGCGTTTGTTAGTAGATGATTTTGGGTTATGCATTCAGTGTTCTTCAAATCTTTGCAAGCTTTACAATGAATCAAATAAAAATGAGAAATTTCTTCCCTTGAGTGTAGCTTATCATACAAAATTGTTGTTTTACTGTCGAAATTTTTATTTGAATTGTGAGTTTTGTGTTTTTTGCATAAAATTGATAACTTTCTTCTAATTGTAGCTCTATTGTTTATTTTATGTTACATATCTTGTTTCTCCAATATGCCCTATTATTTTTCATTTAAAATTATTGATGTTTGTTGCTCTGGGAATTTTATATAGGGTTTAGGGTTCTTATTTGATTAAATACTACTGACTGTTCAATTCTTGTTTCCTTTGACCCTAAATTGTTGTACATATGTAAAGCTTGTTTTTCTGACCATTCAATGCTTACTTGTTGTTCTTGACCATCTTTCAAAGAAAAAAGAATGAATGGATCTTGTAGGATACCCAAGAAATTCTTGATTTCTTCTAGCTTCACATGTTTTGTGAATAGTCAAACTGTAAACGGATGCTTACCCAAAATTAGGTAAATTAAATATGCCCTTTCTACTGTCCCCATTGATCCCTATTACTATCATTAACTTTTGACATTCATAATTATAATGTCTCCTGTTTATGGTTGAATGCTCAACTTAATGATAATGGGGGAGATAAATGGGAAAGCATAGATAATTTTATTAATTTCTTCCTATTGGTGCTTTGTTCTTTAAATTATTGATGATTAGCTTATATGGGTTTTTAATATATATATATATAATCATCCTGTGTATGCATATATATATATATATATATCTATTTCAGACACAACATTTGTCAACATCCCTTTTCAGTGATAATTCATAATCCTCCAACGGGCAAACAATTCATCCACATCCTTTCCCGCTAACATGCATCCATCACTTATGGTTTACTTTCTCAATCTTTAGCGCAAGGTAGTACTTCTCACCATATGTAAGAAGTTGTATACAGTTTCTTGCAAATATGGTGAGAAGTTAATGCATGCTTAAGAGAAATTAAAGTAAACCGTGATGGATGGTTGCATGAAAGGATATTGATGAATTATATTGTTTATCAGAGGATTATGAATAACCAGAGTGGGACTCTGGTAGATGTTGTGTTTAAAATACAATAAATACTTGGCTACTACCACAGAATTGTGTATATATGACACTGTATATACCACGGTTATATGACACCCGCCATATATAGAGAAGCGGGATTTGAATCGATCCCCAGCCTACTTATATATGACGATTTTTTCAAAAGCACTGACATATATAAAAGCGTGAAAATTGAAGAGTCATACGTCCATCATATATATGGCGGTTGTTTAAAAACTGCCACATATAATTGTACATATTTAACACTTTTTAAACAATAACCTCCATATAAATGCCTTTAAAACCAGCTTTATTTCATACTTATCAGTAATTCCATTCCTTGCACACGCTAGCTCTTCTCCACCACAACCCACTTCCGACATACTCACATGGATTTATCTGTCGTTCGTGCTTTTATAATGTACATCTGCTATGTCTACCTCTCTACGAATATGCAAACATGGTAGATTTGATCTGTAGTAGATGTATGACAGACTTTGTTATTTTACTGTTGCGCCGTTGTACAAATTCATTGTTCTTTCTTCAGAATTTTGCTATTTTGCGGTGAATAACACAAATATGAGAACTGTCTACCCTTAAGTGTATTTATAATCGTTTAGTGTTGAAATTTTTTATGAATATGTAATAGATCTGCACGCTATATAGAGATTTGGGTATAACGCTATAGTGTGGGTCATCGTCGTTGTGCAGTGGGCTGTGTATGTGCTGAATCGTGCATAAAAGTGAGACTTTTGTTACGATAAACTCATTTTTGTTACTTGCTCCATGCCCTTATATATTCTGTTTTGCAAGATCGATCGTCACCATTTTAGTTTTGCAATATATTTATTAAGCTCCCCGAATGAATCTTCTATCTTTTCAGGATGAATGTATACTGTTTCAAATTATGGTTTAATATAATAAAATCATAAACAGCTGCATATTGATCCTTAGAGGGCATAAGATTATTCTCTGAAGGGCTCAATATAAATGGATTGTAAGATAAAATAATGACGGTTGGTCTTGTAAAACAGAAAGGGAAATACATGGCAGTTGTTTAGTAACAATCGTAATATATTAATATATATATATATCGGTTTTTATTTAAAAATGGTCATATATAAGTGGGGTATAGATAATGTTTCTCTCTAGAAAACCGTCATATTTGTGAAAATATATGTGGCAGTTTTTGAACCGCTATATATATAGCGTTAAAATATATGGTAGTCAAAAACTGCTATATATGGATAAAAACAACCATCAAATATAGACAATTATGTGGTAGTGAGCTATTGTTTACAAATAATCGTCGTGTATAAATATATATATGGCGATTATTTGTAAAAAACCGTCATATATATGTGACGCATATATGGCATTTCTTAATGGAAAACCATTATATATGGGGAACAATAAATGACGATTGAACCGTCATATATTAATATATAGTGAAACAATGTATGACAGTTAAAAACCGTCATATATGAACAAAAATAATCTCTAAATATAGACAATTCTATAGTAGTGATACTTCCCATGATTCTTTTTATTAGCAATTTTTTTATTGATTACACAAAATGAACTAGCAATTGAGATTAATTAAAAACAATAAATGTGTCAAAAATATAATGTTTCTGCCAAATACACCCTTATTTATGAAAACATCATATGAGAGAGAGAAAATGAATATAAAATAAGAGAGAGAATGTGTAATAAATGATTGAACAAAAGAGAATTAGTGATGATTGGGGGATAATTAATGTAAATATATGTATTTAATAGAGGTAGAAAAGGAAAAAGTAGTTTACATTTTGAGACAAAAAATTTTCTTATATTAAAGACCAACCTTAAGAGAAAGAAAAAGTTGTTTATAAAAAAAAGATACGAAGAAGTAACATGTATGTATAAAAGAAACTTGTATGGTTATGCCTGATGTACAAGTAATTAAGTACCCAACAAAGTAAATAATTGCAGATTATTAAAAAAAAAATCGCATAAAAGAAGGCTGGCATGTCTACATATACGGATCAAGAAAATCTTCTACATGCATTGTTCATACATCATAATCAATATTTTTTTAAAAATAATTTTGAAATGGCTATATAAATAGGTATTCGTTTAATTGAAAAAATAAAGAAATAATTTGTTAATTTAATGGAGAATTGGATACACATCATAACGATGAGAAATAATCAGATGTATGTCCCTTAAAATCATCAAATTATATTAAAGTCCTATAACGTTTGGTGAGATTGATTTAAATTGAGAAAAAACTATTTTAGTCTTATTAATTTGAGCAATTAATGACAAGTCATTGAGCAACAATGACAAGTCATCAAATCGTTAGTAGCACCATGATTTGTTGTTAGTTACTTATTAGCAACTTATCATTTTACACTACTACCACTACATAAAAAACACACATTTGTAGCGGTTAAAATGTGTGATTTGTAGCAGTTTTAACCGCTACAAATTGATTTAGTAGCGGTTCAAAAAACCGCTACTAAATCGTGTGTTGCAAACAGTTTTGTAG
>JBAGKO010000002.1:9299716-9317247 GCA_037177275.1 Acacia concinna | reverse complement strand
TTCCAAACCTACGTCTTTATTTTTGGGGACGTAGTTCTAGTTTCTACGTCCCCAAATTTAGGGACGTGGTTTCTTCTTTTTCTGCGTCCCCCTGGTCTACGTCCCCTCTTAAAGGGACGTTAAACAGACAAAAAAAGGGACGTTAAAAAGCCTTTCTGTAGTAGTGTTAGTTCAATGACTTGTCATTATTTGCTAAAACTTCCAAGGGCAAATGTTTTTTTTTATTCAAATTTAATAAAATCCAAGAATTGTTTTCTTCCAAACAGAAATATTTAAGATAATACCAACCATACTATGAAAAATATCATTTCTAGTATAAACTAGGGTTAAAGGGATATTTTGACATAGAAATTGGTATGGAGGGGTAATTTTACTTTGAAAGTATCAAATCCAAAGCAATTTTGCCATGATAGCTATCTTAGTTAAATTTGATTGTTAGTTAATCAAATACGTTGATATGATAATCTACTGATATCTACATCATTTTTTGTTAATGAGCAATTTTGCTTTGAAAGTTTTCACTTAAGAGTAATTATGCTCTAAAAGTTTCTACATCATAGTAATGTCATCATGACATGTACCGATGTTAAATTTGACTTTCAATTAACTAAATATGTTTAGTTAACAACGTGAACATCATTTAATAAGAAGTTACATATGAAGAAGAAGTTCACACAAGCTAAAGAGTAATGGGTGAAAAGATTCAATCACTAGATATATAAGACACTACTAAAGAAAATTGTTGAGAATAAGGTCATTGAAAATTCTTTATCATTGCATCCCAGCCAATACAAGTACCTTTTTAATTTTTACCAAATAACTTTTTAAAAAAATGAAATGAATAACGCATGAATTTATTAGATAAACATATTTAATTAACTAATAGTTCATCATAATCCACATAACAGTTAAAGTGAACTTGCCACAATAGAAACTTCTATAGCAACATTGTTATTAACTAGATGAAAACTTTAAAAGCAAATTTACACTTAAACTTAGAATAAAAATGACGGAAATGACAAGTGGACTATTAACTTATTATATACTTAGTTAATTAAAGGCCAAAATTACTCTCAGTTTATATTTTTGTAGTAAAATATCATTTTAACCCTATAAATTATAATCTCAGTTTCAACGAAAACTTGAGAGTTGAACCAATTTATTTAGAGAAAAATTATAAACTCGATAATGATTTTTCACGTCTCGTTGAACTCAACACTTTCCCAAGAAGTAAATTACTTATAAATTGTTATTTGGTGTTAATTTTTTCCGTGTCTTGGTTAAATAAAAAAGTAGTTGGCACCAGCACGAGATTGGGACTTATAGTCCCAACCTAGCGCCCAAAAAAAAAAAATACCGTTGAGATAATTTTGGGTTGATGACGTTTTTATGAGGTAATGCTGAAGTGTAATCCCAGGACAATAAGCCAAACCGGACGGGCATTATTTTTTTGTTCAATCCAACGGTTATTATTGTTTTGTGGGATTTGCAGTGCACACAATAAGTCATCTATCTCAGGGAATTAATGTTATATATATATATATATATAAATCAGGGGTGTGTGGTAGAGCGGTAAGAGCTCTTCCACCCTTAACTTTAGTCGGGGGTTTGATCCCTGACTTTAAGTATGGAGCAACATTAAATCTCCGGGCCAGCTGTCCTTCTTATAGGTGAACCCACGATGAGCGGAGGATTAGTCATTGGCCTATCGGGCTGGGGAAAACCTTACTAAAGCAAAAAAAAATGTTATATATATATATACAACTCTTGGTAAAATATATTATAATATTTAAAAATAACATCTTGAATTTCAGTTTATTAAAACTATAGTATCATTAAAATCTAACAAGGTGAACTACGAGTAAAAATAATCCAATAAACTCATCCGGAGTTTTGAATAGGTTGACTAGGTTGAATTATGTACCCTATGTTTCATTTACTTACTCAGCACTAAATAATGTTGTTTTTGAGTTAAGAAATTACTATAGTCATATTTATGTCAGATTTTTTGGATTATGTATGATATATATATATATATATATATGATTGTTTCATTTACTTATGAATTAATGCTTTAGTATTGTCACAAACAATTTCTATCTACAAATTAAATTATAATTAAGCTTCAATTCATATTTAAATTTAAATGTAAAATTAAAATATCACCTAATTGCACTTTGATACGAAGAGATAGGCACCCTATAAATCTAAACAAGAATTGCTTTGTAAGAAATCAAACGTGATGAATTAATACTCACAACTCACAGTAGGTCCCACGTTATCATGACCTTACCTTCTGGATTCAACTTGTAATCACCGTCTGATCAAAGCCACGTATTTTTATCCCAACAAAAGGAAATACTACCAATCACCAGACACATGAAAATGATTGAAAAAACATAAAATTTGACGCAGCTTATAATTTCTTAATTTAACCTTATTAAAACTAAAAAAAAAAACTTAATGAGAGGATAAGTAGGTAATTTTATTTTAAATTATTTTTTAAATATTATTTAAATTCTGACATTGGTTGTGATGCTTAATGTATCTCATCAATTCATCTAATTTTTCTTATTTACAAAAAATAATTTGAATAAAAACAAGTAACAAGTAAAATTAGTTAGATCAAAATCTAAAGGCAGTGCGTGGGATATATTAACTCAATTTTGTAGGCAAAATAATATTAACTCAATTTTGAGTCAACTTTAGCAATTAAATATTTTTGTTATTGAACTTTACAAAGAAGTTGTTTAACAATTAGTGGCCCGAAAAATAAATTATTTAAATGTTAACTTGGAGTGGGACAGCTAGAGGCAAGAAGACATTCCCTACTTTTTGTCCTCGTCACCCTTCCACCTTTTCACGGATATGGAATTATGGATCCTATGCTCTATGTTGTCCAATGTGTTTTATTTTGAATACAATAAAAATATCTTAAACAATGCTTTACTTTTTAATTACTTAGTATAGATATAAATTAGTTTTGTTAGGCATTCATATGATAGTTGATCCTATCAAGTTAATTTTGAACATGGTCAAAACTAGTTAAAAGTAACTCTTTGATGAGTTATTTGCTAAAGAGATTCACAAATGAAATAATATCCCTAATCTTAAACATAACACACAGTTGACTTATTTAGAAAGATTAAAGAAGTTCAATAAGTCACTTAATCATCATCATATATTGTGTATCATTATGATTAAGTGATCAAGTGACTTATTTAACTTCCTCTAAAAAAATCAATTGAATATTATATTTAAAACTGAATAGAGTATGATTTATAAATCTAGGGCTCTCCCAACTAACAAGTGAGTCTTTTGGAATGGTTCTTCCTTTTAGACTTGTGCTACAAACATTTGTGCTTTCATTAAGGGCTTGCTTGGTTTGAGGGGGTGGGATGGGAGGGGAATTGAGGGATTTTGATCATCTCCCTCTATTTGGTCAAGTAAAATTTTTAAGAGGGGAGGGGAAAATTCTAATTTCCTCTTCCCCCTTCTAAGCCTCCCCTCCAAAATTGAGAGAATTTTGAGAAAAAGGGAAATGTTTCTGCTTAATTAACTAACATGCCCATAGTCTTTTCTAATATGCCTAGAATTGTCTCCCTTATATATCTATGTTATACATTATTAGTATCAAACTATTTTTTTTTTACTCTGCAGATTTTTTTCCTTGTCTGGCCCTATAAATTTTTCACCTAAAATCGTCACTCGAATGTTTCAAGTGTCTTCAACACATGAACACACTAACACTTTTCTCTATTGCAAATCCCCATATTAATTTTTATATAATATCATAACATAGTATTGGTAATTTTGTATGCCTCTATATATATATATATATTATAAAGATGAGAATATTGTAGAATATAGCAATTGACCATTGATCAATTGCAACTTTGACGAGGTAATTATAAATCATAATCCAACTATAAATAAAAACCATTGTTACTAATGTATTATTATGTTAAATGTGTTATGTAATTTAATGGTCCAAAAAATAGTCCACTTGTTGCAATGTTGCATAATATAAGTGTAGAGCATTATTGATATATATCTATAGCGCTCTATACTTATTTTAAACAAGAAAAATAAATTAATACACATACATTGAAAGTTGCAGTTAAAGAATTTTAGATTACATTATATATATTAATTCTCCTTTATATGCTACACTTCAAAAACTTTTATATTAACTAATATCAATTATAAACTATATTGATTGAATTCTTATGTTGTTGATAACCTTTCATACATTATTGTGTATATATACTGATTATAAAATTATAATTATTGATATTAATTATATATATTATTGTATATTTAGTAGCTATTAAGTATGAATTATAATTATATATATTTACTTTAATAATTATAAAATTATAATTGTATGTAATAAATGTCATTTATAATTAAATTTTATTAAATATTTTAGAAAGTGAAAAACAACTTAAATGAAATAGAGCAAAATTTCCATATAGAAGTATTTTCTTAGATAATCCAACAGAGATTCAAAAAAATGGAGATTTTTCTTCCTGATTGGGTTTGCAATCAGATTATGGAAATACCTCCTCCCTCCCCTAGCCAAGTAAATGAGGATTCCTTATTTTGGAGAGCTTTTTCGGATGGCCTCTTTAGCATCAAGTTTGCCTATAACTTTCTGAGGGATCAGAGAAATCAAGCTCTTGACCCACTCTGGATGAGTATTTGGCGGTGGCCAATTCCTGAAAAAGCAAAATACTTAATGTGGCAAGTGTTCCATAACAGTCTTCCAACAAATTCTTTGAAAGCAACTCATGGTTTGTGTGATTCCAAAGAGTGCCCTTTTGAGTGCCAGAGTGAATAAACTATCATACATGTCCTGAGAGATTGTCATATTGCCAGTTCTGTATGGTTTTCTATTATTAACCCTATATACTATAGTACTTTTTTAGTGGTAATTTGCAGGAATGGTTACGTTGGAACAAACAAAGCAATGTTGGATCTAAAAATTATCAAAGGTGGCTATGGCTAAAGATCTTTGGTATGCTCTGCTGGATTATCTGGAAAAATCGATGTAGTCAAGCAATGGAAGGAGGCAGTAAACCATACTCATCGTTGATACATCACTGTAAGCACCTGCTCTTAGAGGAAGTAGATAAAGGAAGGCTCAAGTACAAAGTCTACAACATTCCAAGCAGAACGGAAGATAAATGGCGTCCTCCTCCAGAAGGTTTTGTGAGGATAGATGTAGATGGATCAGTTAAGTCAAATTGGACAACATCAGCTGGTGGGCTTATACGAGATCACAGAGAATAATGGTTGGGAGGATTCATGCAAAAAATTGGAACTTGCTCGCCTACAATGGCAGAGATTCTTGCTATCTATTCATGTTTACAACTTTGCAAATAGAAGGGTTTTAGTAAGATCCAACTATTCTCATACTCAACAGAGGTGATTCGAACACTAATGTATGATGGGTATCCAAATCACCCTATGAAATTTGAGATTCTTGCAGCCAGATCACTTATCTACTCTGCTTGGGACTTATAAATCATTCATGCTGATAGAGATTCACTCCGATGTGTTGATTCCATAGCAAACATGGCTTATCACTCAAACATGGAACTTCTCTTTCTTAGCAATCCACCAGTTTCATGTTTGAATCTTATGTTAGCTGATCTTATATAATTGTATTTTATATGTGACTTATGGTACTTTCAAGCGCTTTGCACTTGCCTTTCAATTCAAAAAAAGAAGTATTTTCTCTTCCCTCCTCTTCTATACCAAACAAAATAATACAAAAATCCCCTATTCGCCTCCCCTTTTTGTCTATCAAAACAACGTAAAATAAAATCCTTTTCAAACCCTCCATTTCCAACACCTTCATAAAAATCCGTCTATCTCCCTCCCTCCATTGAGCCAAACATATTCTAAGAGTTCTATAAATACGGCGAGATTTTACCCACCAAGTGTTCTAATTGGCAAGAAGCAAAATGAAGTCTTGTGGAATGGAACCTCTAGGGACATTATCTCTTAAATAAGGGTGCATTATTGTTATGAGTTTTATATATTGAAGCTTCATAAGTGATGTGTGATTTATAAAGTTGAGGGACTTTTCTATGAAAAAATACTAGCATTTTTGGAATGTGTTCTCTAGGGTGTGCAAAAACCTCATGGTCCAGTCCAATCTAATCCAACCTGAGCTAGTTTGGTTTGATATGATCTAGTCCAAATAAGTAGCATACTGAAATCAGACCAAATTGACTAATCTGGTTAGACTAGGTTTTGAACTAAGTGACCAAACCAGAAGTGGTCCTAGTCTGGTCCAAGTCAATTTTTTGTATTATTTTGTTATTTAAATGTTACTTTTTATTTTTATTTAATGTTGTTGAAGTTTTTTGTAAGGATTTACAATTAATTTTTAATGTTTTAGGATGATTTTTATATGGATATGGGTATTTTTATTATCTTGATTGTTTTGATCAGGTTAATTTTTTTCCAACATTTTTTTATTGTTGTTGAAAGCTGTTGGAGAGTCTTATGGATTTGTGATGTTTTAATTTTATGTGATGATTTTTATATTATTGTATGTATTTTTATGGTCTTAGGTGTGTTTAATAGGTTCAAATTTTGCCTTCTTAAGAGGGAAAATGGGGGAATCAAATTTAAGTCATGGACTTCGTATACTAGTCCACTAGATTTGATCCAGTCAAAAATAGCTTCGAGTTGGTGTTGGATCAAACTAGACCACTAACTACCTTGTATAGCTCGGGGTACTCTTTAAGCCAAACTTTATGTTGATGTCAAACCTAGTCTGATATGATATGTGAACTTTCTTTGTTTCAACGCCCTTTATGATTTGTATTGCCTAGTATCTAAGTAATTGGCTATATATTTTGAATTGAGGTTTCATAATCAAGATGCCTGTTTATGTCTTTTTCAATAAGGTACAATTTAAATTCAGTTAACCCATTTTATGATTTGGCTTATAATTTGCTAACTAAGTACTCTTTGGATATTCAACACACTTTTAAGGTCATTAATGATTACTTATTTGATTGATAAAAAGTTTACAATTATGCTAATCACACTCTTAAATTTTAAAATTTAAAATGCGATGGATCATGATGTATATTAGAGATCATTTATCCATCTCAATCTCCTTTATTATTCTCATCTATTTTTAATTTTATTATGAGGGTCAATTTTTTTTGAGAGAATTGCATGTAAGTTCTAAATAAAAGAATTAATTATTAGATAAGTCCTATGATAGCTCTCAACTTGTCAATAAGAAACTCTCAACTTATTAATAGGAACTTTTATGACATTATTTCTTTTATTTGGGACTTGCATACAATTCTCTCAATATTTTTTTTCATTGGAATGAAGCATGTACGACAATATTTTAATTTATAACATTTATGATTAAACTAGTGGAAGATTATATGATAATTGAATGATGGATTCAAATATATTCCTAAGAAGAACGGTATAAGTCAGAAATGAATCATCTATTAAAATATCATTCAATTTTTTGTTAGGGTACGTTGATCACTATAAAAATTTTTTAGCTGCATATAGTATACTCCCTTCGTCCCTATATATAAGATAATTTATTTGAATATGTTTGTCCCTTTTTATAAGATACTATTTGACTTTGTCTCTATAATAAACACATTTTTTTTTCCTATTTTGCCCTCATTCTCTCACATTATTTATTGTCTATACATTATTGTTCTTCCTTTTTTTTATCACTAGTATTTCTCTCTCATTCATAAATAGAGGTGCTTTTGTAAAAAGAATCATATTTCTTGTATATTTATTACTTTTAACTAACTTTAATTATTTTTCTAAAATCTCACAACTCAGTTAAAAATATCTTATATATAGAGACAAAGGGAATAGCATCTTAAAATATTTTGTAGTATAACATACATTCTTAAATATATTTTTATCAAGAGAGCCCATCACCCTAAAATGCTTTTTTGTGTAACTTTGCACTTAAAAATTTAAGAAATTTAGGGTGTTAGATACATTTAAAAAAAAATACTTAAGAGTTTTCAATACACCAAAAAATAATTTAAGTTATTGAACACAAGTCAACTGAAAAAAAAAATTCAGGATATTGAGTATATCAGAAAAATTATTTTAGTGTTGGATACATATACTACAAAATGCTTCTTGATAGATAATGGATCCAGCTAAACATATACTCCTTTATAACCTGGATTAACCATAATTAGTATTTCAAACAAAAAGTTCTCTTGTTTAGTCATATGGTCGATCTTCAAATCAAAATGACATGTCGAACTAGGTTAAATCACAATCATTTGACAAGGTATGTGTGACATGATATAAATGGCGAGAGCCGACCTAGCTAGCTACCCTAGCTATATCTGTTAATATTTATAATAATATTAAGCTTAGTAGTAATAATAATGATGATGCTATATCAGTCATGAATTTTACAATGGCATATATTGTGAAAAAATTTTATTTATTATTTACTGAATTGCTTTGAATTAATGCAAGTATGGCTTTTTAATCAGTACCCGTCCAATAAAAAATATAAGTTAATTCCAACTACCTTATTGAAAGGAAGAACAGTTAACTTATTAAATTTATTTTAAATTAAATTTTTTTCCCGACTTTGTACGTATCTATTTAAATATGTGTCACTTTTACCAATATCAATATAATATAATGAAAGGGGTTAATCGTGAAGAGCCAAAATTTGAATTTCAGCTGATATAGTTACCTATATTTGTCTTTAAAAAATGAGCCACATCTCTTATCTTTCTCCATATCTGATGTGTACCACTAGGTAATAAATAATTTATATTATGAACTAAATCATACTCATTCTATATTCTAGAAGGGGGGAGTATAAGGCATTGTAGGCGAATCTTAAAACCGCTGACTTATTTGGAGTACTATCCTTTGGTGGGGAGCAATATCATGTGGTTACTTTTATGTTGAATTGCGATGGCCAAATAAATGAATAGTAATAATGAAAAGTGAAAGAGGCTATATGTGCATGCACATAATTTTGCAAGCACAAAAACAAAGCTTTCTCCATCATGATCAAAAGTGTGTTTCTATGTGTCTCTGTCTTTATCCTACCAGCAATTTGGTACACTATGACTTTGCTCTCTCCATTATTATCATTTCTCAACAAGTCCAAATACTTTTTGCCTTTGTGGTGTGCCCTATAGCTCACTTCATTTTCACTTTGTCTGACACCCATTTTCCAATTTCCCCTCTTTTACTTTTCTAATTATTTTATATTATAAATGTGAATATGTATTTGGTGAATATACTGTTAGGAAGGAGAGATAATGCGTCCAAATCTTACCAAACAAGATATTACCATTTTCATATTTAGAGTATTAGCATAGAATCATCAATCCAAATAATTATAACGTAGCCTAATTCTAGTCCTTTGGTTATTTTTTTTATCAGATCCTTATGGTTTAAGTTGTATTTAATCAGGTCTCTAATAACAAGTAAAAGGGGGGGGGGAAACTACATTGACATAAGTAAAAATAGGTGAAAATATAAGAAAATGATAAAAACTAGAATTACTTTATTAAAAGAATGTGAACTGTACAAACTTGATAAAATATGAGAACCTGATTAAGAATTAAATGAAACTATAATTATTTGTATATTAATTTTTCCTTTTTCAAAGGACCATGGTAAAAATCACAAAGACAATGTACCATCCGTGGAGCACAATTTTTAACCTAGAGAAGGTAAGACTCTAGTGCATCTATATATAAACCTCCCAAGAAAATTGCTATTTACCGGCTTTGAATAGCTTCAAGAGAATTCCATAGTCACACATAAGATTTTCTAATATAACTTGTAAAACATGCATGCATTGGCGTAACATACATACGTATCTTTTGCAAAAGCACGTATCTTTAGCTAAATATAATGTATGAATTTTATTAAAATAATTACTCTATCTCCTAGCTAGCCCCCTTTTGTTTTTGTTGCTACAAGACAAAATGAGAAGGATCATTATGCCTTTTGAAATGATCTTATCATTATTACATAATAATTGGGAAAATTGTTAGGCTGTCATACACATAGCCAGCTTAGTATTTGGGATGATTCTCTTTTCCTTTTTATGTTGCAAGAAAACTGGCATTGTGGGCATAATGTGAAGAAGATTGAAACAAATGTATATATATTTATATGTGAACCCATTAAATGAAGGGCGTGTGTGTACTTTTAGGCGTAATCAATGGGAATTTTGATAAGCGTGGGAGTACATCGTCTTTGACTAGACTTATTTGCAATTGTGTGGGTAGTTCAGATTTAGGAAAGTAAAGAGAGAATATTTATGCATGCGCGTTCGAATTTCCAAGTCTTCTTTTTTACAATCTGTCTTTCTCAATCTACACCAAGAAATTGAATGGTTTTGGAAAAAGATTTGTCCTTTGTGACAGCCATGATAGTGCAAAATGTTGAATTTTGGTACCACTATAGTCCACACGCTAAGGTTTCCTATGAAAATGAGCAAGAAAAAGAATGAAGAGAATAGTGAAGTTATTTAATGGAATATTTTATTTGACGATTTGCTTATAGATTTAGTTGTTGTTATATCACAATAACATTGTTTGATTCATGCAGCAGTTGAGCTCACCTAAGATAAGATTTTTTTTTTTGTTGTTGTTGTTTGTTTAGTCTTCACTGTGCTACATATCTTGGACATGCCTATTTTCTTGAGCTCTAAATGTTATCTTCTCAATGCTCAGTCATTCATCATGCATGCGTTGCACATATACATGAGGTTGTTGAGTTCCATGTAATTAATTATATAAAGTCCATTTTACTTAACAATATATCTAAATATTCAATTGTTGACAGAGTAAAATGATATCATGCCATCTACATATATAGCTGACCTTATACTCATACCATCATACTGCCATGGCAAATGTAAGAGTTAGTAGAAGAGTTTGTTTTAGTATTAAATGTAAGACATCAATCTATTTTATTTCTCAAATTTATACTTTTTTCCCTAAACACCCGATCGATTCAATGCACATATTAAAAGAATTTTCCATTAATAAAGTAGTTTTCAATGTAAATTAATAAAAATGATATGTTACATATCTTACCCTTGCTGGGAGATGAATGTCTCATTGATTATTCTCTCTATTTATTATTTATTTAGTATATTCACTATTAGATTAAGTTTTAATAGTTGAGATTTAATATTATATAAAAATATTATTATAACATTAAATATAATTAAAATCTACAGTCGTAAATAGTATAAATCTCAACCCATTAAAATTAAAACTTTATCTAATGGTAAATACACTAAATGAAGAATAAATGGAGAGAGTGATTAATGGAGACACTCCTCACCCAATTAGGCCTTTTTGCTTAAGCTCTAAAACGTTGTCCTGTCAATGCTTAATTAATCAATCGTGTGCTGCACATCTACATTAGGTCGTTATATTTCATTAATGTATAAATAATTATCTATATAGTGATCTGAAAAGGGTAGATGAAGACAAAATATAATGCTTAATCAAATTATTGAATGAGACATTCTGCCTAACAATATATCTAAAGATTCAATTGTTGACAGAGCAGAATGGTGTTATGCAATTTATGTAGCTAAATTCGTATTTATACTCCCATGGTAAATGTAAGAGTTTGTTTTAGTCTTAAGCATAAGATTTTAATCTACTCTATCTCTTAAATTTATAATTTCTTTCCCAAACGCTTGATCTATTGATTGCATATATTAACAGAATTTTCCATTAAGAAACTAGTTTCCGATGCAGATTAATAAGAATGGTAAGTAAAGAAACCTATTCATATTTTTTAAAATAATTAACTTAACTAATTAAATTTCTTATTATATGTAAATTAGTTTTCTAATTACATTTAGCAACAAAGAAAAATCAAGTAAACACAATTTAAAGTCTTTTTTTTCTAAGAGAACGTTTGTTGAGTTAAAATTTCAAGGACAACCTTGCTATATTTAAGGTAGGCCTTGAAATATTTAGTTATATACACATAACCCATCAGAGTCTACACATTAGGAATGGGATTCAAACTCATGCACACTTTTTTTTTTTGAATAAACAAGGCAAGTTACAGCTTGAAACTATCTTATCCTATAACAGCATTGTAACCCTGGCTACTAAGGGATTAGAACAAAAGCAGAGTTTGAGTTATAATAAGAAATTAATATTGTTTCTAATGCAAATGATTAAAAGGAGTATTTTAGATAATCACAACATATTTTTAATGGATAACTAACTTAACAACTTTTTTTAATCTCCATAAATTAGTTATATAGCTTATACATTTAGGATAGAATGGGATAATACATCTCTGGTCCTTTTTATAATCTCAGTTTAAAAAAAAAAACAATGGTTCTTATCATAAGTCCACATATAGAATAATTAATGATAGCATTACAATTTTGTCCCTATTAAATGCAATGAAAAGAATGAGTTAATTCATGTTGAAAAGTGAGAAAGGAGAGAGATAGATTAGAGAATACTCATTCATAAATGCAGAATTTTTTACTTATGTCATTTGCAGTCAGTGAAAATACAACAACTTAATTTATATTAATTCTTATTGGTTGCTTATGTGTATTTCATATTTTTAATTTTTTTCAAATAATTGAACCCCTTAATTAAGATTTCATAAGTAATGAAAAAGCGAATTTTATGAAATTTTTTAATTTTACTAATATGTCAACTAATGTATAGGATGTGTCAAATCATCTTATAAATTGTTTTAAATTGTTCATACTACAAATAGCGTGGCTAACTATATTTACATAAAAATTTCTCTCATTGAGAAAAAATGCATCACTTCTATATTTGATGAGTTAAATAGTTTTATTTTCTTTCTATCTTTTTCGTGCTATGCGAGAGTTATGTAAACTTCACCAATAAAAAGGACTAAAGTGGTATAATTTGGCAATTTTAGGGCTTTTGAGTGAGAGGGAAAGTATAGATAGATGGTGTTGATTACTCAATAATGATGCATAGAAAGGGCCAGAAATATAATGGAGGAAGAGGGTAAGGTCAAAGGAGGAGATTGGACCATATGGCAGAGTTCACAAGAACCAATGTTAATGCCCCACTAAGTGGCAAACGCATATTACAACAATACAAGTAGCTAATAGTATCACACCATACCATGTGTTTGGGAAGCGGCTCTCTCTCAATTATAGGCCTAATGAATACAAAAAGTTGCCCATAAAAAAGCTCTTTCTTTCTCTATTGAGCTTAGTGATCCTTATTCCCATTAGTCCTCTACCTCTCTCCCTCTTTCACATCATCCATCAAATACAAAATAATACTATAAAATTTTAAAGTATATAAAATGTATGATCATGAAAATTCCAAGAGCCTTGGAATCCGAGTTAGTGGAGTTTTTTCCATTCCCCACAAACATGCCCTCCCCTCCTTATTTCTTAAATCTTGTTTCCCCACTTCTCTTTCTCTTTTTCCAACAAATAACATCAAATACTAATCTACTCTCTTCCATTTCTTATTGAAATATTAATAAAATAATTCAATATTTTTCATTTTAAATTAAATCACAAAAAATTGTATTTGGAATTTGACCAAAGATATAGAAATTTATAAACATGTGAAAAATTTCCAATAAAGGAAAAATACATTATAAATTAATGTTTCACTTCAATATTTTCTAAAACAATTGTAATACACTTTTTGCGCTAGAAATGATCATGTTGAATTTTTGAACATAAAACAAAAGTTCTACGTAATTTAAATTAAATGTTTTATGCTGATTTTTAAAATAAAAAAATTACATACAATACAACTTCAACTAAATTCAAAATAAAATTAGCATATTTTACCATAAATTTTGTAATAATTAGATGCCTAAATTTAAAGAATTGTTATGAGTTGCTTACACTTGTAATTCTTGGACGTTAAAATTATGCCAAAAAGTTTTAAATTGATTATAAATTGTTCTTAAAAATAGTAAAATATGAATATATTATTATAATACGATAAAATCTAGGGTTAAGGTGTGCCTATAATCTTAAATTATTTTATTCGACTGTGTCCTAAAATAACTTGTGGTACATCCAACACACTAATGTATCTTTTTTATGTTCATACAACATCTTAAAATATTTTATGGTGCAATTTTACCATTACAATCTTTCTTTCTTTGTTTTTGAGAAAGTATTTCTTAGGAGCAATTTAAACCTCACCATGAACTTGCAAAAAGTCCTTTAAGTAAAGGTGCATCTAGCACCTAAACTATTTTCAGTAGTAACTATAGGGTGTTAGACACATTTGAAAAGAATACTTTAAGGTGTTGGATGAAAAAAAAAATATTTTAAGATGTTAAAGGTACATGAAAAAATACTTTAGAGTGTTAAACATACCATAAATTATTTTAGCACACCGGACACATGAAAAAATAGGTGTTAAACGCTGCTTAACCCTAAAATCTTTTTTTTATTTTTCTTTTTTGTATAATACTCTACCCGTAATATTGTACTCTTTCAGAAGACCAATCTAACCCATCTCTTTTTGTTTTAATAATTAAAAAAAATAAAACTAAGGAACGAAAAGCTAAAACCTTGCCTTTATATACGACCCATCATGTCCCCTTTCTTGTCCCAAGTGCTCATGCTCTTCTTCCTACTCTCTCTCCCTACCTTAGCTACCTATCTTCATCTCTTCTTGAAGATGATGAATCATTGCCAAAACAGTGTGTTCCACAGTCCCGGTGACGGAGGAGGCGGCGGCGGCAGCGGATGTTATGTCCGCCGGAGACAGCGGTGGTGGTGATATCAAAAGGAAGCAAACACAAACCCAACAACGAAAAAGGCTTTGCAATTACGCTCTCCTGAGTTTCTAGCCCTCCGATGAGAGAGAGATGGGCAGAATTGGGAGATCGTTATTATTGCATTGCGGGGAATTGAGGGTAGCGGTCCGAATATTATCTCTTTAACTTTAGCTCTTAGGTCCTTAATTTTTATTTTTAATTGCTTGTTTAACCCTGGGTTCTTGTGCTTTATTACGGTTTAGCCACTGATTCCACTTGCTTCTGTTTTTTATTTTCTGATCAAAGCATGGGATGTAAGAGATGCATACGAGGTTATAGCTATGGATTTCTGAGGTGGGTTTCGTTCGAAGTTTGGATTTTGAAGGGTTTGTATCTCTCTCTAGAGATAGAGATAGAGAGAGAGAGAGAGAGAGAGAGAGACTTAGTTTGTTGCTAGTATAGATGGTAGCTGCTTGGCATGCATCGCTTACACCCATCAACGATATGTATTTTATTTTGCTTTTTTTGGTTGTCATAATGAATTTGATATGAACAAAAATCACTTGGTTCTTCTTTCTTCATCTCTAATTCTTTCAGACTCTAACAGACTGAAGTTATAAGTGTGATCAAAATCATGAAACTTACAGGAGCTTTCATGCCACCATTGGCTTTGTTTCTTTCTTTGTTTTATTCTTTGTCTGCCTCTGTGTCTTCAGCCTTTGATTATTGCTTTGATTTCTCTTCCTCTAATGGAAGATGCAAAGCTTCAGAGGCAGCGGGGGAGAGAGAGAGAGAGAGAGACAATGATGGGTTACCAAACGATAAAAGAAATTACGAGAGAAAGTGAAAAATGTTAAAGGTCGTCACACAGGGTATGACTTTGGTGAAACAAAAATTAAAGTTAGTCACTTTTCGACCTTTTATGATTATTATTGCTATTGTTATTATTATTTACCTCCTCCTCGTCAATTTTTATCTTAACTGACACAAATCTGAAACCATCATCATGACGAGTAAATGGATAATTGGATATGCTAATATCTATGAGTGTGTGTGTGTGTGTGGTTGAATTGAATCACAAGAAATGAATCAGATCGTATACCTCTTTTGTGTCCTTTCCTAATAAGCTATAATTTATAAATTATTTTTTTTCCAGATATGATTTTTAAATTATACGTAGACCTAACATGGAATAATATTTACAACTTTCATTTCTTTTGAAAGTTCGATTCCTAAAATTATAAAACAACTTCAGTTATTCTCCAATTTGTTTTTACAAAGGTGGAGTGTAATTTAATACTTTTGAGAAATTCAGCAGGGTGTCAAGAGCCCACTACAACTTTCTTAATCTCTTTGAAGGATCTGGAAATGGTGGCAGAATTTTTTTTATCCAAAAAAACAGAAAATTGTTTAAAAATCTCCCCTTAAAAATTCTATGATCCAAAAGTATCTTAAATTTGTTTAAAGACTTTGATGCAACTTATCTTCAGTGACTATATACAACCCTCTTCAGCTGCTGACGCATCTTATCCTCAACATTGTATAAAATAGACAATATTTGCACATACCATAAAATTTGTTGCAAATAGACGAAAATGAGCTACCCTCACTCAAGGATCTAAGTTCTTAATTACTTTTGGGCAATAACTTTTATAACAAAAAATTTTTAAGCATATTTTTTTGTACTAATATGAAGTTCAGGATGCATATGTCAACTTGCTAATACAAAAAGGAGAAAAAAAAAATATAACTAAACCAAAAAGGCTTGCATGATAGAATCAACGTTTGATTAATGTTTTAAAACCCAAACAGGACAACGAGCAAAAAAAATTGGTTGGCTATAGTTGGAATAGTTGGGCCGTTTAATCTAACCAGTGACGTAATAATAAAATTTATATATATATATATATATATATATATTAAAATTAGTCCAATTTGATAGGAAGTTAAGGAGGTAAAATAATACACCATTTGTTCATTTTTATAAGCAACTTTCATTCTAGTTTATGAAAACGATCTAGTAGTTAATATTAGTTAAAAAATAATAAATGAGTAAAAAAAAAGTAAGATATTTTCCCAATATACCCCTATTTATGACAAAAAGTATGAAAGAGAATAAGTAGAAAATATATGAGAGATAATAAGTAAAAAGTAAGAAAGTGAATGTGTAATTATTGATTGAATGAAAGAGAGTTAGTTGTGAGTGGAGGATAATTAATATAAAGGTATCTATTTAATAGAGACAACAAATAAAATGATAGTTTAAATTTTGATATTAGAAAAGAACATTGCTTATATTAAAGATTAAATCTATAATGCAGTTGCTTATAAAAATGACTAGTCGTCTATAGAAAGTCAATAAGGTTATAAAATAGTTAAGAAGTAAATAATTTTTAGCTTGTAATATATAATTAATTTAAATTTTAAGGCTTTAATAAAAAAATAATATTACAACATAATTTTTGTCAATTTTACTTGGAACAAATGGTTTTTTAAAAAATGTTTCAAGTTCCAAGCCAACACTGGATGACGGTTTAAAAATGAGTTAAAAACATTTCAAAACAATTCCTAATAAAAAAGGGTCTAACATATAAATCCTGGCCCCCTTCAATGACTGGCAGTCCAACCTTTCCGGTCCGATCTGAATCTTAAATCCTTGCATTTCATCTTTATTGTTGTAAAATTAGGGAATGTGGATGTCCACAAACTCTCAACTCTTGGCCTTTCACATGCTTGACTCCATAACCTCA
>JBAGKO010000002.1:9287709-9298053 GCA_037177275.1 Acacia concinna | reverse complement strand
TGAGAATGAAGGCCTATAAATAGAGCACTATGTACTATACTTGTAGTAAGAAATGAAATAAGAATCACTCTCTCTTTACTCTCCAAATTCTCTCTTGTCTTGCTTATCTTTCATCCCAAATTTCTCTCTTACATTCTTTTCATTTTCATAACATTTATAATATTATTGAGTTGTTTAATGAAAAGGACGAGACTCATTATGACCAAGAAAAAAGGAGTATCATATTAGAATGGTATAGCTTGGATTTTTTGCAGCTCTATCGTGATCTTGTACAACAATAATTTATATGCTTATATGCCTAATTTTTTTAAAAAAATTGATAGCAACTATATATAGGACACTTAGGTGTGTCTTTCTTTTGATAATGAATATATTTAAGGAGGACTCCAGTGGTGGTATCGGTGATATATGTTTGGAGTTGTACACTCGTAAATTTCTGGTTACATGTTTTGTATAAATTAGGCAATAATGATGTCAGGTCCAAAATAAAATAGGTAATAATGGTGAGTGTTATGTGACTTTTTGTGCATGGTTTTTTCAGTCTTTTATGACAAATATTTTTTATGGATGTTAAATAGATGCTTCTCATTATGACAAACTAGTTGGTTTTGATTTATTAAATTTTAGTCAAAATAATGCGTATATTAATGCACATATGATATGAGTAAACATTATGTAAGGATAAAATCACTTTTATCACAAAATTAAAAGGAATAACAACTTCAGGTTGTTTGGTACGAGACTAAGAGGGAAGGGTAATGAAGGGGTGAGAAATAAAATTTAGAGTTAAATACTTTAACCTCTCTTACGTTTTACCTTAATTATACGAATCTCCCTTCTATTTCAAAAATATACACTTAAATACAAACTGTTGACTCTGTTAAATATTTTTATTTTTAAATTAAAATTTATATTAAAATAGATTTTATTTACTAATTTACCCTTCATTATTACTAATTCCATAATTTTTGAAATAGTTGTTTAGGTAATTTAAGAGGTTTTTTTTGTTTAATTTATTTTTTTACTTTTACAAATAGTTTTCGTTAAATTTTTTTTGCCATATTAAGATAAAGACTTCAGTAATTTGATTAATGAAGATAGAGAACATTTAATTAAGAATATGATTAATTTTTTTTTATAGATGCATGTTTAAATAAATTTTTTATAAATGTTTGTGCATAAAAGGTATTTAAGAAATTAAAATTTAAAATTAATATAGGTTATATAATATCTCATATTTATATTATGAATGACATATGATGAATAAAAATATGCCTTATAAATACGTTTTCAGTCATTTAAAATATATTAAATAAATCAGTTTTAATAAGTATGTAAGAAATAAAAAATTTAAAATTTAATAACATGATAAAATTTTTTAAATATGTTATAAATTTTGAACATATACATATTAGAATTATTTTTTTGTTTGTATGAGAAATTATTTTCATGAATATATATATATATATATATTCATTCATTTGTTAAAAAAAGCATATTTTGATCAAAATATATGTTTACTAGTCAAACTTAACAATCAACTAATATAAGGTGAATGGAAACAAAATTTTAAATATGTAAGGGAAGTTCTTAACATATATTTTAATTTTAAAAGAAGTTTATATATGATAAGTGGCGGAGCCAGGACCTTGTAGCAGTGGGGGCAATGTTTTTATTTTCAAGCAAATGACAATATAGATCATTTAAGTGGATTCAAATCTTAAAAGTTAGTGGGTGCATCATAAAAAGTCTAATAGTTATTTACATAGATACCAAAAATTTGAGTGGGGGCAATTGCCCACCCTCAAATGCATGTGGCTCTGCCACTGTATATGATTTCAAAATAAAAAGGAGGTTTGTGTACTTTAAATAATATAGAGGGATAATTAATGTATTTTACTCTAAAATTTATGACTGGAATTTAAAAAAACTTGAAGAAGTGGGGTTATATAAAATTTAATAAAGAGAATATATTCCCTATGGTTCTAATTATAAGGGCGCCCGTTGACTTTTTTGAAGAATTTTAAGAAACTTCTAAGAAAGCTAATTATATTATTTTAATATATGAAAATTTATTTATTTTTTCTTTAAATTATGTTGTTTGACTTATGAACTAATATATAATGAAATAAAATATAATATGTGATATGATTAAGTAATATAATTAGTTTTCATAGAATTTTCCTTGCCTCCAAATCCTTAGTACTCCCTCTGATCTTTTTCTATAAACAACTTTTTCACTCTCATGTTTGATCTTTAATATAATCAACCTTCTTTTATTGTCTCAAAATTTAAACTACACATTCTCTCTCATATTTTCCACCCATTTTCTCTCATATATTTTTTTTATTCATTCTCTCTCCTACTCTTTTTTTAATAAATAGTGGCATATTTAGAAAATGCATGACATTTTTGAAACAATAATTGTTTTTAATTAATTTTAAGCATCAATTCGTTTTCTACAATGAAAAAAAAAACCTGTATATAAAAAAGATAGAAGGAATACTGTTTAAACATTCACTTAAAACCTCTTCTTAGTTTCAATTTTTTTAAAAAAACCTCTTCTTAGTATTCCTGAATTTCAAAGTTGGGTCTTATCTTATTATTAGAAATGAATGGAGTATTCGTTATTATTGGGTAACTCATATTTGTAATTTGCTTTTTCTTTCCATTAAAAATTAAAGCATCCAATCATATGGCACACCCTTTTTTTTATTAATCTGCATGTACGACTGATGGGAATGAATTGGAGATTGTACAAATAAAGCAGGAGAAGGAAGTGCACCAAACAGAGGAAAAGTTGACCCAGTTGTTTAGTAATAGAATGGGTGCACCTGCAAAAGCACAAAGCTAAAGATCCCTTTTCTTCAACGTTTGCACTCTCAATTCACATTATTAATTGTACTGCCCTTTTGACATTAATCACTCCCAATCAAATGAGACGTGACCATCACCACTATCTTTTATATATCCTATATATATATTATATCTTTATATATACTATATAGCTTTCTGATTCTATGTATACGTTTAATTTATGTAAAAAAAAAAAATTGTTCTTTATTAGAAGTTCACTCAAAGGGTAATTAATAACAGCGTTATAATTTTGTCCTTACTCAATGTACAGAAGAACCTACCAGATCGGCTTCCCCCGTTATAATTGTTTTGCAATTTCGTACCTTCTCTTTTAATAGCTAGAGAGTCTTCTTTTATGTACAAAACAATATTCTTAAAAATAAAATTTAGTTAATTCTTTTAAATAATTTTAAAAAATAAAATTGAATTACTTTAAAGCATTTACATTCATCATTTTTCTTCAAACTATTTTGTCTAATTTATAAACTAATATAAAATATAATGATAGACTATATATTATATGATTAAATAATTTATTTACTTTCCTTAATATATATAAAAAATCAACTAGATCTTATATTTAGAATAAAAGGGAGCATATGTACTCTTTCATGTACATAATATATAACACTTTAACTAATTCATAAAAATAAGAAGTGACAACTAACTTATTAAATATATATCATAAATTGAATGTTTTCCCACTTATAGGGAAAAAAACTGAAAAATAAGTACTATTTATGTCCTTACTATAAAACATATTTAAAGAGTTAATCTTAATTATAAATATAAGATATAGTTTCATATTTGTCATTCTTTTCTTAATACTTATTTATGTTCCCTTAACAATAATCTAGCAAGAAAGAAAATAAGATAATTAAGAAAGATATCAAGGTTGTTTTAGAAAAAATCATGACTTAACTAATTTTTTTAATCTAATCAAATTAAATAAATATAACTTATATAAATATCCGAAGGAGTATAACATGCAGGGCAATCACCACATTATCAATGGACCATTCTACAAAGGCTTATAAAGAGACATATTTGTTCCACTTCCGTCAGCATGGCTTTGAATCCTACTTTATTTATTTTTATTTTTATTTTTAAAAAAAAGGACTTTGGAAGAGTTCTACTACTTGTGACATGGCCCAGGGAATTAGTCTCTAGCTTTGGTTAGGGTATACTTTTGGTTTCTAACCCAAAAAACAAAAAACAATAGTCCTCCCTTTAGCGGAACTTCTTCGTTTTTTTTTTTTTTAATATAACTGGATACTATATTAATTAGCGGAACTTCTTTCAACATGACAAGTCCATCACTATCGTTCTGGCCCAAGTTAATTAACATTTTTTTAATGTAAGTAATTAAGAAAATTGCCATTTTGAGAAAACCAACACACTCACCTATTTACCAATAAATAATTTAACTAATTTATATTTATTGGTTATCTTGTTTTTTTAACTCATCAGATCATCCTTACTTTTATTATAAGTTTTTTTTTAGAAAAATTTCAGAAAAATACTATTTAAATTTCAAAAACTTAAAAAAGTTTGTTGAATTTATGAAATGACAAATTCCTATATGATACTAATATGAATGTTTTAAAACTCAAAAATGATAAAACTAATAACATAAATAATAAAATTTATAATGAAAATAACAAAATTTGATACTAGTGTGTTTTGACATAATTTGTAATGAAAATAAATAGAATCGTAACGGAAATAACAAAACTCGATATTAGTATGTTTTGATATAATTTGTAAGAAAAATAATTAAAATCGTAATAGAAATAACAATACTTACTATTTTTTATCCAAATTTTAAAAAACTCATATTAATACCAAGCAAAAATATATCATTTCCTAAATTTAATAGATTTATTAGGGTTTTTGAAATTCAAATTGTTGTTTTCTAGATTTTTTTTTGGTCAAGTACTTTTTATTAGAGTTTATGGGCTTTTTTGTTTGCTTTTTAAAGCTATGCAAACTTGACCTTTATAGCCTGTTTCTGTTTTTAATTACAAGTTTCCTTTTTTATTAAGTTAATGTTATGCTTGAAGCCTCCAATCTAAAATATGGACCCCCTTGAGCTGAATGTCGTCCATGTACGTATATTTTCATGTAATGGGCCTTATAATATAGTTTTGCATTTTTGGGCTTGTCTAAAAAATGACCCAATATTATTTAGGCCCTATCTATGTTGTATTTTTTAAAATGTTATTAAAATAGTTGTCTTTTTATTCTGGTTTTTAGTTGTCTTTTTATTAAAAAAATTAAGTTAACTAATTTTTTTTAAAGAATTTGGGCAAATAATTCTTTCAATTTATGTGAATTTGTGGCTACTCCAAGGGAATAAAGTTGTAACACTTACTCTAATGCGCAATAAATTTATCGAAATTATTTTTATGTAAAATTTATAAGAAGAAATTCTAAATTTTGTAGTAACGTATTCAACTCAAACTCATACAAAGAAAGTAAAGATGATTAGGATGAGATTTACTTCCTCAAGCTCAAAATATAAGTAACTTGCAAATAAAAATATAAGTAACTTGCAAATATCTCTAAAAATTTAAGAAAGAGCAACTAATTCATTAAACCTATTGTAAATGTAAAAATCATTTTCAACTTTACTTATATTAAATGTGATTTTAAATATGGTGTAAAAATATCAAAAATCACATTTGAACATCAAGTAAATTTATATTAGATAGAGTAGTTCACCTCCATATTATAAATTAATTGGATACAATTTTAATGATAGGACTTCAAATTTGATCGGATAAAGCTCTTTTTATATTGAGTTGTGATTGGGAATTAAATGTTGTAGAAACGTGAAAGCAAGAAGCAAGCATGAGATAAGTATAAATGTGGTGATATAATGATATATAGTTCAAAATAACAATAAACAATTGGCATACTGTGGAACTTCACTTTCCTTTCCCTAACAGCTCATGTCTCAGACGTCAAGCAAGGTGATGTACGAATTCCATATTTCCATTATATTCATGTGGGACCCATGTTCCTTCATAATTATCCCTCTTCACTTAATAAATGCAACTTCAAATTTATCACACCTTAAATTTGCACGGTGCGATATTTGATTTCTCTAACAAAAATATTGATTAAATTATAGAATTAAAAATTTCTTTGTTTTCTGTAGGGAAATGAATAATAAAATAAATAAACAAATGAGACATTTAATGATTTTTATATACGAAAAAAAAAGGGAAAAGAAAAGATATTGTGAGGCTTCATTCAAAACTATAATGTTTAAACTAACTTAACTTCTTCCAACCCCTTGGCTCATTCACATTAAAGATCGCCTTAAATACTGCCTTAAACAAAAGTTGCGAGTTGGCCTTTTTTTTTTCTTTTTCTTTTTTTTTAAAAAATTACTCCTTTTATTCTAAATATGAGACTCATTTAATATTTTTTGAAAAAAATTAAAAGAAACTAAATGAATTACTGAATCGTTTTATATGTTGTATATAATTATATTATATATCAATTTATAAGTTACCCAAATTAGTTTAGAGAAAGTACAAATAAATATAAATACTTTAATTATTTATTTATCTTTCTTAATCTCTCAAAAAAATCAAGTTCTTTTATTTAGGACTAAAAGTAGTATACTTTTCTCAATATTAAATCTAGTAGTAAGATAATTAATTTATTGATATTAGGTAAGTTAATTAAAGTAGCTTTTTCTAACATAAATTAATTTTCTTCAAATATACCTTTAATCATTTGAACCGAAAAGTACTCTCATTGATGAAGACTTAGATTTATATATGCAATCAATAAGGGGATAATTTAGAAAAAATTATGAATTTAAGAGATAAAATATATTAGAGTCTTACATTTAAAACTAAAATAAAATAAACCTCCAACAAGCTCTTCCATTTATTGATAGATAGCAATATAAACGAATATCAGTTATCACTTTGGGCATTTTTATAAGTCCATTTTGAATTTTCCTTTTTTATCCTTATTATAAGTCAACTGAGAGAGCTATCAATGACAATGTTACAATTTTACATTATTAAATGTAACAAAAAAATGAATTAATTCATGTTGAAAAAAATAGAGTTTTAAAACTTGAACTAGCATGTTCAACCCAAAAACTGGCAAATTGGCAATGAACTGGTTTCAACCCAATTCAATTTTCTTAATTTTTTAATCTTATTAAAAAACTCATGAATAACTCTAAAATATTTACTTTTTTATTTGTTTGAGTCTAATATGACGTAATGATGTTTAACCTAACACCCTATCGATTTAGTGACCGATTTGGGTTTTTAAACCTCATAAAAGAGAGAAAGATGAGTGAGAGAGTTTACTGCTTTGTATAAATGAGGCTAAAATTAGAAAAATGCATCAATTTAACACATATTTAATGATTTTACTTACTTTCTTTCATAGGTGAGAATTGGATAAATTTTACTTATAAAAATGAGTATTCCCTCCATTCTTTATTATAGGCTTCGAATAATCAATTTTCATTTAATGAAAGAAAATAGCTGAAATTAGTTAAAGACAATAAATATGGACTAACATTATTTTTTCAACTATCCACTAATTATGTGTAAAGAGAAAAAATAAGTATAATAATTATATTCAACAGTGATAAAGTTAAAAAAAGTAATAAATGTAGAATGAAAATTATACTTTTGGAACAAACTCATCCATAATCTTAAAGTTTAGAGTATAATATACTAATCACCTATATGTTTTGCCTCAATTACATAAATCTCTTCTCTATTTTAGAAAACATACACTCTAGTCTAAACTATCAACACCATAAAAGAATATTCTAAAAAGATTCTTTAGGTATACTTTTTAATTAAAAACCATATTTAAAAATCTTATTTACTAATCTACACCTCATTATACTAGATCCCTAATTTATCTTTTAATATTAATACTTATTAATGATATACTAGTATTTAATATCCTTATTAAATTAAGAAAAATATTAATTGTGAAAAAAATTAAAATTTATAAAAAAATTGATTAATTTTTTGTAAAAAAGATATATTTAATGAAAGACATTTAATTTTTTAATTACAAAATATTAATATAAAATCTAAAAATTATATCATTTTATAATTTTATAACTTAATTTAAGTGTGTGTGCGTGATTACAAAACATTTTAGTTAACATATGTAGTTAAAATATTATATCATAAGTAAACTTTAATAAATAAATACGATTAAAATTTTAAATTTAATTAAAAATAAAAATTATAATGTTATTAACTTTGTAATATGGTAATCCATTTGACATGAACACACACAAAATTAAACATATACTAAAATTTTAAAAATTTGGATAAAGATATATAATTAAAATATTATCTTCTTGGCCAAATATTGCACCATCACTAAGTGATATTTATTTTATTTAGAGACATTTTGGTCAATATAACGGGTTAATATTATAAGTTAAGGGTAAATTAATGGTTGAGTGGATAGAAATTAAATCTCCAAACTAAAGAAAAGTTAATATAACATATATTTTTATTTTAAGAAAGATTTATATAGATTTTGATAATAGATAGAATTCCTTTATAATTTAAAGTAAATTGGGGAGAGGTTAGTGTATTTTACTTTAGAGTTTATGATAAAGGGCGGAAGGAGTATTTAATAATAAGAGCACTAATTATTGCCCCCAAATTGTGATGGATATCGCTTCAACAATTAAATAAAGGGTTCGTCGCTCGTCACGTGTAAACGCACCTCTTCAAAGTCATCCCTACGCAACTATGCTCCCACGTCCCAACCAAAATTTATCAGTGACCTCTTTGTGTAAATTTGAGACAAATAAAAAAATATATATTAAGAGCAAGTTTGATTTTCTTTTTTTTTAAAACGTTTTTTATTTTCAAAAATATAAAAACTACTTTAAAACCATATTTGGGTTGAATGCAAAAGTTGTTGTAGAAACAAAAATCAAAACATCTTTTGGATGTTTTGTTATTTTTTATTCTACAAAATTAGACAATAGAAAAATAATATTGTATTTTCATTAAGGAAATTTATATAAAATAATTCTTTCACTTTTCACTTTATTTTATAAAATAATCATTCATATAGTTTTTTTTTTAAAAAAATATTTATACGGAAATATTACTCTACATGGTTATTTTAAAAACATAAAAATCGAAAGTAGAATAAAATAAATAGAAGAAAACAAGCTCTAAAGTCTAAACCAACCATAATATTTGATTTTTAATTTCTGCAATTATGTTGTCAGTTTGCAGAGCATATATTTTCTTACTTTTTAGTAGTTCATTTTTTAAAATAACTATTATGCATACAAGAGACTAATAGCCCACTAACTCTCACTTTTAAATGTATAATGGAGGCGCCATCTTTATTAGTTACGTAGGAATTCGAGCGTACTTGGAATCCAGACGATTCGTTGAGTATCCAATTGAGATCAGAGCATTAATTCGAAACCTGATCACCTATACAAAAGATACACCGGAGAGAGGAAGGAAGAGATGCCCAGAGAGAGAATTTTTGGTTTTTACAGTAAAATGTAAAAGACGTAGAAAATCATTTTTTTTTTCAGAATTCAACCTCTTACCATATATAAGAAGTTATTTGAATTTTGAATTTGAATTTTAAATAATGTATTAAAATTCTTTTCCTAGACCCATGTATTTTATATATTTATATAAAAGTCCCTAATCCACCAAGGGTGGACTAGGCATATTCCAACACCTCACACTCACACTTAGTGGATCAAATGTTATGGGTCAATTCTCTTTCTTTTCCATTCTTCTTTCATACTAGGTGTTCTGCCGTAACCGCGTGGGCATGACGTCTCCATTTAGATGTCTTATACTAGGAATCCCCTTTTATAGGGATCAGCACAAGAACAACCCTATAATACAGCTTGATCATATAAATATAATGCCTTAGATATCCTAGATTTAACCCATATACAATTTCCTTATAGTTAATCTAATCCCTCAAGTCAAGATAAAACTCATATTGCCTTTCCCATATACATAGTGTCTACTCTTATAAAATTCCTAAAATAACATCATAAGGGATCGGTCTCAGACACAAGCATAAATGTGTATATTTTAGGTAATCTTTCTTTCGCCCAAATAGCATTTCAATATGAATCAACTGTTTTCCTAACATAATACCTTTAAATCGTATATATCATTATTATAAAAAAAATGTTAAAGTAGCATACGTTAAAACATATCTCCATGATATTGTCAAAGTCAAAGGACATAATCTTTGAAAGGATTAACCTTTTTAGGACTCATACAACAATGAAGTAGGGATCTATTCAATTGTTTCCCATTTGCGGCTATCCTACACATGTGGTATGAATCGCATGCTATGGTGTTACTCTTATACTTTAAGAGCATATGTCGATTTAATTTTATCATTAACACCGTACAGACTTAAGTTTAGACACACACAATATCTAAACCCAAATTCCTCAACTTTACTCACATT
>JBAGKO010000002.1:9277428-9287609 GCA_037177275.1 Acacia concinna | reverse complement strand
TATGGAAGAACTTAATGGCACAGAGATCAACTTTGAAAGAATGGAAGACAAGATTAAGGGGTTGAAACACCAAACAACGGCGACACAAAGTGATAGGAGGGACAGTGGAGGCTTCGACCACGGCAAGCAAGAAAGACCTATGATAGCACACATGAAAGACCTATAGCGACAAGGATGGGCTGCAGCGTTGAAGGATCAAAGACGGCAAGCAAGAATGAGCAACGACGACACCACTCAAGAACGAGCTACAACAAGTGAGAATGACCATAAAGGACCGATCATGTTGGAGAATGAGCATGAGAGCAAGAGAGAATGGGGAAGAGAGAAGAGAAGAGAGGGTATGGTTAGATGGATTCGACAGAGAAGAGATAGATAAGGATTTTATAAGAAAAGATGACAGGAATACGAGCGCGCGAACGTCCCAAATAAGTGTACCCAGAACCATTCCATGTCCCAAATAAAAATTAGGGACGTGAAAAGTGGGAAACCACGTCTCCAATTATAATTGGGGACGTGGATTCCCTACTTTTCACGTCCTCAATTATTATTGGGGACGTGGAATGTTTTTCTATTTAATTTTTTTGTAATTATTATTACGAAAATGCCATCGTCTCAATTTTTAATGTCCTTAATTTAAAAAATGGACATTTTATGGGGACGTGAAATATAAATTTTGTAGTAGTGTATAGGAAAAAATCTTGGCCGCAACTAGAAATCGGACAGAAAGTTTTTTGCCACAGTCAAAATTGCATTAACTGAAGCTGCGCATTTTGACACTAGAATAGAACTTTGAGCTATAAATACCTTCCAGCTCAATAAGAGAGGCACTTTCAGTTTTAGGGCATTTTGATGGCAACTTGGAAGCTTCTTTATGCTAGGGTTTGGAGGTTTTGAAAAAGAATCAAGTGAAAATTAAATATTCGAAAAAGATTCAATCTTTTTTTTTCTTGGTTTTCCCTCTCCATTTTCTTCTCATGTGCTGCTATGCTTTGTTTTTTTAGTTTAACCCCATTTTCTCATGGGTTTTATGAGCATATGTAGCTAGAGTTTTGATTCTAGGTTTATTTTGATCATTTGTATGGATTAACTCTTGAATATTCCTCTATTTTGGTAGCTAATGATATTTATGTATTGATTTTATCCCTCTCATAAAGCTTCTAAGTGTTTGGCCTCCATTTAGAATGATGTGTTCACTTGGGTTTGTCTTGATAAAGCTAACTTAGGTGTGGAACTTGGCTAAAATCATGCTTCACTTGAAGTTTACTTGATAAATGGATGGTTTGTTGGTAAAATAGAGATATATCTACTAACATTGCATTGTCACATTAGATTTGTTGCTTAATATTTATTTTCACTAATTATATCAAGAGATTGTGCATTTTAGTGATAATAAAACCTTGAGTTTAACTTGAGAGAGCTCTGTCAAGTGTTTTTGAACTCTAGACTAACACATATACTCATTTGTACTACCAATAAAGAGGAATTTAATTAATTTTTATAAAGTCCAAAAGGGAAAAATAATTATAGACCCCATTTTATCTTTGAAGTAAAAAAGTCACTTGTCTATATTAATTTTTAGTTTAGTTTAGGTTTCTTTAATGGTTTACCTTTACTCTTAATAATTGTGTAACTCAAATTAGGCGAAAGTGTGATAATTAATACTTAATCGGATTTTAGAACCAAATCCTCATAGCAACAATACTCTACTCAATACTATATTACTTAAAGTGACCCGTGCACTTATGGTAAGGATAAATTTTGCTTGTTCATAAGATTATTACACTTGTTCATGTGACTATAAGACACTTGCAAAAGTGTTCTTGTAAAGAAATAAATTTAACTTATTTATAAGATTATTTCACTTGTTCGTAATGTGTAAAACACTTGTAGTTGAGTGATTGTTAAGAAAATAATTTTTCTTGTTCTTTTGACTATAATTATATCCAACTTATTCATAAGACTGTCCCACTTATTTGTGATATATGTACACTTCCAAATGAATAACTATGAAGAAATTAATTTATCTTGTTCTTATAACTATCCCACTTATTCATAAAACTATTTTTCTTGTTTGTGATGTGTAACTACACTTACAAGTAAGTAATTGTTAATAAATTGATTTCTCTAGTTCTTAAACTATCCTACTTATTTATAAGACTTTTTCCTTTATTTGTAATGTGTAAGCCACTTGTAAATGAGTAATTGCTAATAAATTAATTTCTCTATTTCTTAGGACTATTATATTCTCATTGTTCATAAATTTATTCCACGATGTATAAGACACTTATAAATAGGTAATTGTTAAGAAATTAATTTATCTTATTCTTAGAATAATCTCATTTATTCGTAGGATTATTCCACTTGTTCGTTCAAAGGTTAATGTATTTAGCACTCAAAGGTTCTCTCTTTAATCTATCATAGAACATGGGAAAGAGCTACCAGAGCACTGTTATCATCAAGTGGGACTATCTCCATCTTTTTCTTTGAACAAGGACCATAACGGACTAGAAGGAGAGACTAACCATCACCACGTGATTGAGGATTTTTCATCACTGAATCAACTTCAAATCCCATAGTATATTCATCTTCATCGTCTTCTTCAATCTATAACGAGTGACAGAAAGTGAGAAGGAACCAGAGGAATGCACTGACTTTTGAATACGGACCTTTCTTGATTTTTCTCTCTTTCTTTTTTTTTTTCCGGCTTTCACAAGGTTATTTATGGTTTTTACATCACAATTTAATTTCAGTTTAGCCCTATAGACTGTAGTGACGTTTAAGATTTCTCTAGGGGTCAACTGAAATTAATTCGCTATAGTAGTCTTTTACTGAAATTCTCCCTAAAAATTAAGAGAATTCAAATCATACGGCATGTGCATAGATTGAAACGTCCAAATTGGAACCAAATTTATTATATTTCAATAAGAAAGAATTAAAGCTAATCTCGTTTTTCCAATCATGAGCTCATTGATATTATGGTTCAAATTGTATTTTTCACTTTTATTTTTTTAAAAAAAAATTATTTCAATGTGTACCGAATTCAAAATAAAATAATCTGTAAGCTCTTGGTTTTTTTTAAAGACAACTTTTTATTTAAAAAGCATCAGTTAAAAATCTTGAATATTGACCTGTGAATTTTATTTGTATCGTGAGATATTATCGCCCTGCGGAACTCGTGGTGTTCATCATAACTGAAACTATTTTCGATAAAACTATTTGATCTTTATTGCATTAATGTTTTATGAATATTGATTGTTTAGCATTCACTTCATGACACATAGAAAAATGATAAATCTAAGGATAAAATTTAGGAAAAATGGTATTTAGGTCTTAAAGATAGGACTTAATTTTATAAAGGTCCTTGTAAGTTGTTAATCTGCTTAAGTTGTCATTTTTCACTGCTCAATTGTTACTAGGGACTTTTCTGATATTAAGTCTCATATTTAAGATTTATCTATCATTTTCTCTAAAACTTATATAGGTTAAATTAATTCGGTCCATTATATCCAATTTGCCTATCAATTTTTGCCACATGTATTAATTTAACACGTCAACACATGACCACTGAGCCCCCTGTTAAACCGCGGTTAGTTCTTGGCACGGCAATTGTGCGAGAGAGGATGGCATGAAACTATAAGTCAACTTGCGGGAGAAGGAATTGACCTAATAAGTTCTTTTTTTTTTTCATTTGAATGCTCGAAGTTGATTCTATGATATTTGCATGGGATATTCAAAGCCGATTGGATATGAAACCAGACGCCTCTTCTAAGCAGTACTTCCTTTTTTGCAACCAGATGCCTCTAAGAATATATTTCAATATTGAATAAACACTGCTTAAGTTGTAGAGAAGGTAGCCTCTTGTTCGTTATCCTCCTTGTTCAATATCCCAAGGCCAATAGTTTAATTGAATTCAATGCCAATTTCTGAAAAATGGACTTCAAGCATTCCTTCAATTTTATCTTTAAGGGTTTGTTTGATTTTAATTATGAAACCTAAGTTTGTACAAGCCGAAACAAAACTCATCTTACATACTTACCTTATAATCCGTAAAAGCTATTATAAAAACTAATTCAAACAGCAATTTTCTCCTAATTTTTCCAAAACTAACGGCAAATTAACTGGGGCTTTGTGGTCACATGTTGCCATGTTAAATTATTGCATTTGGCAGGGTTTGATAGGCCAACTGGACATAATAGACCTAATTAACTTAATTTAAATTTTGCACTAAATCTAATTCATCACCCAAAAAAAAAAAGAGAGAGAGTTCGAAGCAACTAGTTGATAAGTTATCTTTATGTAGCTTGTTTCCATTGATGTCACTTTTATTTACTTCTAGAGAACGAAGTGTTCATCCATAGTCTTCATTTTTAAACATGCAAAATAGTGTTACTTGGTTATTGCCATCACACAAAAATAGACCTTCTTTCTATTCTGGAAATTGCATTTTTTTTTTTTACCAAATGAAAATTGCATTTTTTTTACCAAATGGAAATTGCATTATTACTTCCTACAATATATAATATAACATTTTGATGTCTTCACTTATCAACAGATGAGTCTGAATATTTTAAAATAATTTACAACACCTCGAAAAGGAGGTTCAAACATAGTCCTTGGAAAACAATTTTTCCTTTTAAGAAAAAGGGTTCAAGGATAATATACTAAATTAATAATAAAAAAATAAAAATTGCCATCAACGCTGTAAAATCCCCAACAAAAAAAACAAAACAAAAAAGAGGGGAAAATGGGACCGTCGATGACTCGAAGATGGATGGGTTTACCATCGAAAAGTAATATTATCATCATTGACCAAGGAGCAAAACGACGTCGAATCACTGAACAGAGAACCAAGATAAAACTTCGTTACCGACGCGCCGCTCTGCGAAGGCCACGCGCTCGTCGGAGACGAGAGCCGATCGACAGAGAGGACAATTAAAATTGAGCTGGTGAAGCCAAGCATCAAAGCAGCGTCTATGGAAGACGTGACGACAGGGAAGCCTCCTTACCAGGTCGCCGTCCTTGTAATCGCTCCGGCACACCACACACATGGAGGAGGCAACGGCAATCGCATCGTCGTCATCAGTAAGATCATAGTTGGCGAGGAGCTGGTCGGAAAGAATCACAAGTCGAGCGAATCCGGATCCAACGGCGGCGAGGAGGGCGTCGTCAACGACGGGCGGTGTCTGAGAGTGGAATCTAGAGATACCGAGAGAGTGGAGGAAAGCGAGAAGGTAGGAGCGGAGGTAATTGAAGCCGGCGGCAACGTGGAGGAGGAGGAGGAGAGGAATGGAATCGGAAGAGACATCGTGGAGTTGGTTCTGTAATCCCATCTTGATTGAGAAGAGAAGATTGTGAGGAAATGGCGAGAGACGAAGTGATACTGATCGTTGGAAGAAAGGGCTATAAAAGGAAGGGAGGGGGCGAGAGAGAGGAAATGAGGGGGAAAGAGAAAGGAAGAGGATGAATTACGTGGCTGAGATGAAATAAAACAATAAATGGGGCCTCTACCAAAATAAAAGTAAATAAATATTGTGTTGGGATGTGAGGTAAGCATTAAGCTTGCCAGAATCACTCCCTTTAACCAATTATGACACGCCTTTTCTATAGATGCCTATACTTTATTTAATTGACCTCATGTTTACTTGATCAACACACAATTCATATTTACTTGGGAGTCTTATTCTAATTATAAAAATCTATTAGTTTCTTTAGATAATTTAAAGTGATGTAATTAATTTTTTTATAATTTTTTTAGGATTATTTAAAAAAGTCTAACATACCCTTATAATTAAAATTGGAGGAATTACAATTTATCTTCAAAAACTCACTAAAATTTAGAGGTAATATCAGGATTTTCATCTGTGCACGTTGAGTGGCTTTTTACATTTATGTATGGAGTTCCAACACCTCTATCTCTAGGGCATGCTAGAGGGAAGGTTGTCTAGCTTGAAGTTATGATTTTACATTTAGTATTTATTTTTTCTCCTTTTCTTTTCATCCAAACACACTCTAATAAAAAAAATTAAAATAGTAATTTTTTTATTATTTATAAAAATTTTGAAATGTAGTATTCATTTTTTCTAAGGTAGGTCATTGTAGATCAAAAGGTTCTTCTTGAGTCCTTTTTTCTCTCCTCATGGCTACCGAACTGGTATTATTTCCTTCCTCATTTTATGCGATATGAGATACACAATTGGTTTTGGCTTCTAAGAAATTTTCACAGTTACAGTGGGTTTGGTTTGGAATGGCTTCTAGATTTTGTTGTGTCGACATTATATTGTTCAAGTTAGCGCTTCTCTTTTATGCTGCAGTAGTTAATTATATGAGATTGTACAGAGGTTTACTTAAAAGCAATGGGATCAAGGTGTTTTTCTGAACCCCATCCCTTCTTTCCAATAATATTACCGGTGGTTCAATTCTTTGCTTTTGGATATGCGACGGCACATGTGACCTCTGATCTGTCTTCTCTTTGACAAAGGGTTATCTTTTTAATTTTTAGTTGTGCCATTACTTGGGTCTAGCTAGGGTTATGTTGTTTGGCCTTTCCCCCTTTTTGTGTTTTGTCTTTTGTTTAGCCCTTGGTTGTTGATTTATTTTTTAAATTTATCAATATTAAACATCAATTATAAGGATAAAATTGATAAATAAGTATTAGTTACTCTTTAAGTAAAAGAATTTTAGGTGAATTTTTTATGAACAAAATACTTACAATATGTTTTACTATAATCAATACGGCCATTAAATCTCATTATAGATTAAATTTTAATAACTTTTTAACTTCATCCATAATATGAATTCTGAAAAAGGGCAGTCATTATTATATGTCATTCATTACACTTTTTTTTTAGAGAAAATTTTAAAAAAAAAATAGTCAAAATAGGAAAAAGATAAATTAGAACAATGAAATTGAAAATACTAAATCAATCACTTTATATCTTCTTTTTCTGTCATTAAGAAAGTGGGACTGAATTTTTAACAACATGGGTATCTTAATATACAACAAGAGTATCTCAATTAACAATAACAACACAAACAATTCACAATGTAAATACGTAGTACCAAATGCTTCTAGTGTTATTAATTGAGATACTCTTGTTGTGAATTAAGATACTTGTGTTTTTAAAAATCCAGTGGCACTTTCGTAATTATAGAAAAAGAAAGTACAAATTGATTAATTTAAGATTTTTGATTTCGTTTTTCTGATTTATCTTTTATCTATTTTGACTGTCTTTTTCTGAAATTTTCCCTTTTTTTTAAGAATTGTCCCTAATCAAAAGTTTGATGTGATTTTTGTTTTTCACTTTTTAAGATTCATTATTTTAAATATGGGAAAAATTGATTTTTTAAAATAAATTTGATTATTTAACCACTTCTTTTTTTATTATAATTTGTAGATCTTGTTTTTTTAATATCATTCTGTCTTTTTATTTTAAAAAAAATGCATCACACAAGAGAAGGTATCATTTTAATTTCTGTTGGTGAGTTTTTAAAGCATAAAAATGTTTATTTTTGCCTTAGTTTCCAAAAATACTAATATTAAAATTTTAAATATTGACAAAGCATTTATAAATACTATAACATATTAAGCTTAATTTCTTATTAGCACAACAAACATTTGAGACTAACAATATCAGTTGGAGGACTGAAAATATATTTCATCAAAATGAAGGATCAAACTGTATTTTTATATAAAAGTTTGAGGCCGGGGAAAAATTGCATTTTTTCCAATAAGTATTTTGCTGTTAAATTTTATAATACAAGTACATAATCATTTTTAAAAACTCCAAAATGTTCCCCTCATAGCATTAGATTTCAAATGGTGGCTTAACTATTTTCCCCAGAGGCGATTTATTGTGTCTCAGATTTTTTAAGAAAGACATAACCTAGTATTCTGAGGACCCGATTCACTTACACCTTTTTATACAAAAAAAAAAAAACTTATATTCAAATATTTGATTACGCAATTTTTTTTATTAGAGATACTATTAATAGAAATGACATAAAATCCAATAAAAGATGTTCGTACTTATAAATAATGTACTTTCATATAAGTTTTTTTATTGATATTATCTTACGGTAGAACCACCTGCATTCAAATCTTCTTTATATATATATATATATATATATATATTTCAAGAAATTAACTAGTTAAGCCCAACCTTACTGAGATCCTTTAATGGGAGATTCAAATCCTCTTTATATATATTTAAAAAACTTCACTAATTCAGCCCGACCTTATTGAGATCCTTTAAAGGGAGTACGGATCCCTCGTATTAATTTTAAAAGTGAGGTTTGAAAATTTATCAAAATGCATTTAAAAAGTCATAATTTCTCATTGCAATTAATGTCCTAATTATATTATTTGTAATTGTCATTTTCTCAAAAAGGGGAAAAATTGCATTAAATACAAGCTTACTTATGCCCCCAAACCACAATACCAATTCTTTTTTTTTTTTATATAGCAAAATTTTTAGAAGGGCCCACGATTTAAGGGTAGGGCGAAATCTCTATTTCTCCTAGGTGATATCAATGTCGGGCAGGGCGAGCTGTCAATTATCCTCAGGCGTTAACCTAAGCACCCTGAAGCTAAGATGCCTCCCCAAGCGCTGTGAGTAGAACCACAACTAAGTAGTCTTCTCAGGGATCAAACACTACTCCATTTGTTTATGGGTCCAACCCCCTCGCCAGTTGAACCCATGGACGATGGGTATACCACCTTCGATTCGAAATATCAGTCTCAATTGACTTTTTTTAAGAAATTAAATAAGGTAAATAAGTTATTTAATCGCATTAGATATAGTGTAACATTGTATTATATATTAATTTATAGGGTATTTTTGCCCAATTTTTAAATGTTGATGGGTATTTTTGCACAAAAAAATGTAAAAGGTGCCAAGCGCCCGTTTTGAATATTTACATGGGCATTTTTGCACCTTAACCTTAATTTATAAGTTAGACAAAATATGTTAAAAAAATGATAAATTCAAGGTACAAAAAATCGGACCGGCCAAAAAACTGATCATGGTATAGGTTCAGGGTTCAAAGGGTTGAATTGGGTCGGACGGGGGTTGAACTGGCCATATTAAAATATTATAATTTAGATGTTATTACTAAATACCCAAGCGACATAATGATAAATCACTATTTTGTATAAATTATTAGGTTTAAGTAGTGTTTTAAATGTGGAAAAATTGAAGTAGGAAAGTATTATTGTGGATTAAATTGAATAAATAAGAGCATAGGGGTATTGTCGTCATTTTAGCTTAATTGAAGGTTAAAATTGTCATTTACATACAATTATATGTTTGATCATGAGTTAGTGAAATTTTAGTGTAGGTTTGAAGAAGAAATAGGAAGAAAATGGGGATTAAGAGGAAGGAGGAATGAATTGTAAAAAAGAAAACTAGCCATAGGCATTTATGTAAAGAGACAAAGGACTTAATTGTAAAGAAAGTAATGCGAAAGCTAGAAGCATGAAGAAAAGATGGCGCAGGGTCAGTTTTTGTGATATCCACAGGGTCAAAATGCAATAAAAAATCTTCAACAACTAAAGTCAAAGGCGGAGCCGTCCCTGACTGTTGATCTTGCATACAAGGGATCAAATATAGATCGTCGCCCTTAAAAAAATGTCTAAATGATGTCGTTTTGGGTATTTTTTTTTAAACAATAGACTCGGCCGAGTCGGCTCGGCCCTCGATCCTTTCATCCAACCAGACCGGATAAGGGTATGGTCGGCCGGTTTTCTTGTTTGATCGGCCGGTCCAGACCGGTTTTATCTTCATTTTTTTCAATAAGTGAAAGCGACAAAAACTACATAGCTACATCAGCTACAAGAGCAGTAAATATATTCGATGATACTGATGTAAAAAACTGGAAACCCACAGCATCATGAAAAGCTTCCTTTGCTACCAAATCAACAACTATATTAACCTCACGTTTACACCAGGTTAATCTAACTTTCCACTCTTTTTCCATACATACACGAATTTCCGTCAACAGATTTCACTCTGGATGCTCATCCTCCCATCCATCTGAAATCCAAGAAACAGCCTTCAAATAATTCGTTTCAACAATAATTCTCCTCTCGACTCCACTCCATGCATACTTTAAGGCCCACAGTATACCCCATAACTCAGCATTAAGACTATTAGATAGACCTAAATTACACCTGAACCCCCATA
>JBAGKO010000002.1:9260621-9272320 GCA_037177275.1 Acacia concinna | reverse complement strand
AGAAGTATCATTTTCTTCTTGCAACCACTCCGCCATTTGATCATCAAAGCTCTTATCAAAAGCTTTCGCCTCTTCACGAAATCAGCAGTTTCATGGAGGCATTGACATTTCCTTTTTGTGATTGTTGTGCAGTTTTTTCAGCCCCCTGACTAGGGTCTTCCTGTGCCTTAACATCCTCCATTTACTACAAGGCTAAAAAAACAAAAGCAAAAACAAAAAAAACAAAAAACAAAAACAAACAAACCAAAAAAAACAAAAAAAAGTGATCGTTGCAGAGAAAACAGAGGGAGGAAAGGGCAGCTCCACTCGCGACCTCCGATCTGATCTCCAAGCTTCGCCTCACGCTGTCTCGATCACGGGAGAGGAAACGCGAAGAAAGAGGCAGCTCCACTCGCGACCTCCGACAATCTTCACTGAAGACACTAATCTCTGGCCATGTTCTTCAATTCCGGTGACCTTGGAACTCTGAATCTCCTTCTCCACGCGCACTCTTGTCGATATCTCTCTCTCAATCTCTAATTCACACCCAGACGAGAAGAATCAGGTGAGTTTTAGCTTCTGAGGTCCTTTAAATCTCTAGATCCAGTATTACCGATATCTTTGATAGCATAGATTATCAAAGTCATCCACCCTTTGCAGCTTCTGGATCACAGAGAAGTAAATATGGAAACTCCACGACTTGGTCGAACCAGTGACTTCGAGCGACAAGCCAAGACTCTACGTTCTTAGAAATCTCCTAAAACCTCTCCAAAACTCTTCTCCTTTCTCAACGATTTCCAACGAGCCTAGAACCAGCTCAATCCGACCTGTATGAGCTAAGATCAGCTGTTAAGTTCTAGACATACGTCTTCCTGTGCAGAACTTCTCTTTCCAATCTTATATATAGGGCAATTTTTAGGAATATGTCTTTATAATTCCATTATAAGGTATTCCTTAATTTTAAGGAGTATTAAATGCTTTTAAATATACTATTATTTTAGGGTTAATGTGTAAAATAACCATCAATTATTGTCAAAAGTGTAAAAACAACCATAGACTATTCTTTAAAATAAAAGTAATCATGAACTTTAGAAAAGGGGCCAAAATCATTAAGTTACTATAGCTGTTAATTTTTTTTTGGAGGGTTAGTGTAGCGGGGTTAATAATTTGCTATAGTAACTTAACCATTTACACAATTTTCTAAATTTTATGGTACTTTTGCACATTTAACAATAGTTGATAGTTATTTTTATACCTAAATCCATTATTTAATTAGGATAGTGAGAGATGGTATAAATTCATACTCCATTTAATCAAATGAAATGATGGTGTTTTTGTCATCCTTAGGCAAGGTAAAGGGCATGAATGCCTTTTTCAAGTCTAAAACCTACAAAATCTCTATATTTTATATCAATTGCATATAATTCTATGATATTGTAAGGTTTTTAAATCTGATTTATGACAAGTTATATGAAGAATGGGATAAAATCATCCAATCATGTGAAAGCAATTATTTCACCTTGATAAGTACTCCATTTGTCTTTATATATAAGATACTTTTAACTAAATCACGGAATTTTAGAAAAACAGTTGAAGTTATTTAAAAGTAATCAATATGTAGAAAAAATAATTGTCTTTCTAAAAGTACTCCTATTTATGAAAGAAAGAAAGAAAGAGCAATGATAGAAAAAGATGAAGAAATAAAAGGTATGTGTAATAAATGATGGGAGAGAATGGGGGTAAAATAAAAAAAATGTATTTATCATAGAGACAAAGTCAAACAATATCTTATAAAAATAACAAGTTCATTCAAATAAAATTATTTTGTATATAGGGAAGGAAGGAGTATTGGAATTTTTTTTGTGTGGGGTGTTTGGTATTAAAAGTGAAAACTTTAATGAGTTTAAATTTAAATTTTGACACTTTTGAGTTTTAATTCATGTCCTCAGATGACACATCGTTGCCATGAATCAGACATAACAGTTTCCATTAATAATGTAAAGGTAAACCGTTATATGTGACTAACGTGAATTTTAGGGTAAGCAGATTAATGGAGTAACAACATATGATGTTTTTTTTTAAAAAAAAGATTTGAGGCTTCAACTAAGAGTCTTTTTTTGTTTTGACTTATTAGAACTTACTTGTTTTTATAAGTGACTTATGATAAGTAATATATAAGAAGTTAATTGTGTTTGGATATAGTAGCATAAATGCCTTATTTTCATAAGTCATTTGTGTTTGGAAGAAATAACTATAAAAGTAACTTATGATTATTTTCTTAAACGATATATGTTGGAAAAAGATGTTGTCATGTATGTGAAATAATAATACTGATTTAATATATGGAGCGATAATTTTCTTTCCACATTATCCCAATTAATTTTTGTGGAAAAAAATACTTCCTCTTATCTTAATTATAAGATCTATTTGACTTTTTTTAAAGAAGTTAACAAAACAAAACAAATCACTTTATATGGAACGATAATTTTTTTTTCACGTTGCCCTTATTAATTTTTGGGGAAAAAAATATTACTTCTAGTTCTAATTATAAGATTCAATTGATTTTTTTAAGTTCATAAATCAAATAAAACAGTTTGAAGAAAATGATAAATTTTAATATTTTAAAATAATAAAATTAAATTTTTTAAAATTATCTAAAAAAGTTAACTAAATCTTATAATTAAAATCAAAGGGAGTAATAATAGTATAGAACAAACCAGTAAATAAGACAAACCGGATATGTGAGCAGTAAGGCGCTGGAGAGAGATGAATATCTGTGGACGCTGTAATAAGCCACATGTGAGGGCTTCTATGTTTTAGTCGCTTTTTAACATTAGCCACTTATTTTTATCCGTCGCCACCAAACACCAAAATATCCAACGCCACTTTTTTCCTTCCTCCAACGCCCAACAACGCTCCACCAAAGAGGTCCAAAGTTTGAGAGTTTGTTTAGCTGGGATTTATGAAAAGTAATTTATTTGATTTATATGATTTTTGATAAGTAACTTATAAAAATAAATAACTTATTAGAAGTCAATTGTGTTTGGATTTGAGGTAAAAAAAAGTGACTTATTGAGAATAGAAGAAGTTACTTATGTTTGTATTAGGAGTAAAAAAAGTGACTTGTGAGAGAGAGAAAAAGTAATTTCTTTTGAGAAGTCACTTTTTTTTACTTATAAAAAAAACTCATTTTCTTCAGAAACCCATACCAAACAGTTTCATTTCATAAGCTATTTTTTTTTCTCACTACAGGACAAAAAAACGCTACTCACCGCCCATACCAGACAGGCCCTAAGACCTTTTACGGCGTTTAAGGCAAATATATGAAAAGAAATTATGGCAAAAAAAGTGCTTAAGAACACTCTTTTGTGAGTGGTGTGATCCAAGCAAAACAAAATCATCCAACTTAAGGAAGAGGCCACTTGGAGTTTAGATCTCCTTGCTCAGATCCAATGGGCCGTTATTTGCCAATTTTTTGGACTGGACCAAACTCCTCAGTCCAAATAATATGTTTTCAGGACCAAGATGGCCATATTAAATATGGGGCCCAGCCATGATTAATCAGATGAAAAATAATAAAAAACCGAAAAGCAATGGTTAAAGCCCAAAACTACAGTTTAATATCTCAATAAAAAATTAGCCCAAAAAACAGCAGATTCATTCAGCTCATTGGCTTTTCGTTCTTTCTTTCTTTCTAGAATTTCATCAGAGGATCAATGATCTAAATTAATTTCATTCAAACCCTAAAACATTATGAAATTTCACTATAGGACTAGGGATCAAATGAAAATAAGTTTTTCACGTAAAAAGACAATAATAATATTTATCTTATGAACAAATGAAATCTTCATATAAACATGTGTAATTCTCCATAAATAAGTATAATCCTCATATGAATAACATATTAATTTATATTTGTTAAAATTGCACACTTGTTCATAGGAGGATTTCACTTGTTCACAAAAGGTCACAAACTTATTCATAGGAAGATTCTACTTGTTCATGAAGCAAGGGGCAATATTGTCTTTTTACTTGACAAACTTATTTTCATTTTAGTCATTAGTTCTGCAATGAAATTTCTAAGGTAAAAAAAATCGGACCAAACTTGTAAGTACTAGGTTTGACCGATTGAACCGAGAGCTGGCCCCTAGTCCGATCCGGAATGAAGAAGAACCAGGGGAGGGGTTCGACCTTAGTTTGACCGGTTGAACAGGAAAAACCGGCCGGTTCAATTGGTTTGGCTTAAAAAAAGGAAAAAAAAGAATTATACTCATTTATTTATGAAATTTTAAAAATATATTGATAGATTGTCACCTATTTTATTATTATAAATTACACTTATATATTTCTTTAATTTTTATAACTATATATAGTGTTATTTTAATCATTGTCAATTAAATTATAATATTTTAATATGGCCAGTTTAACCCTGATACGATTCAATTGAACCCTTTGAACCCTAAGCCCATGCCGCTACCGATTCATTGTCTAGTATGATTTTTTGTATCTTGAAAATTTTATAATATTTTAGAGTTTGACTGAAATTAATTTAGATTCTTGATCCTCAATTAAAATTCTCGCTATCTTTTTGCTTCAGGCTCTTTTTACTATTGACAATGTGGCTCGGAAATGGTTTTATTGGGTTATGTGTCTTTACCCCTTAGGCTTAGTCTTCCACAAATGGTTACGCACCACTTTAGGAGACATGATATTTAGAATTTTTAAACCCCCTCACCTAGGGATGGGGGCCAACTGCCCTCCACTCTGCTGCCTAGCTAATTTGGGGAACTTCGCAATTATTTTTGTGTGGTTCTTTTAAAATCACTAGCTTCTACACAAAATAAGTGACATTTTGATATATTATGACAAAAAAAAAACATATCTCTTTTTAATTTGTTATGATTTTTCAAATATTTAAGACTTTTAAAGTTTTTGTTTTTTTTAATTTAGAGTTTTAAAAGTCTTAAATATTTAAAAATTATAGTAAATTGAAAATATGTCCATTTTTTGCCCATAATATATCAAAATATCATTCATTTTGTGTAGAATCTATTCATCAAAAGACCAAAAAAAATTAATCTGGAAGTGCCCCAAATTGGCGGGGCAATAGAGAGGGGGGCAGCTGAGACCCCTCATCCCTCACATAGTCACCTTATATCTGCCTCTCCGAGTCTAATGTTCAAGTCCCCTTCCCTCCATCTCTAGGTCCTCAACCTCCCTCTATCAATTTCTTCTTCTCACAATCTCTCCTTTCTTAGCATGTTAAGAGTCCCATTAACTGTTTTCTAAAGTCAATATCAATCTTAGGCTATGTTAGGATGAGGATAAATGAGTACTAAGTTTAAAAACTTCTATAAATAGTATGTAAATTTACTATTTTTAGGAGCTTTCTCCCCTAATTTTTTTTTCTATTAGACAGAATAGAAAGAAGAAGAGAGAATATTACTCTAAATGAAGGATTACATTGAAACACACAAGAAATACTTTAAATATTACTGATCCTTATGAATAAGATATTAAGCCTATATATATATAGGCCATCTGTTCCTATTTATAAGACTTGGTTGACTTTTTTGAAAAATCCTAAGAAAGCTAATTACATTACTTAATCATATCATATATTATATTTTATTACATTATATATTAGTTCATAAGTCAAACAACATAATTTAAAGAAAAACGATAAATTTTATTTTAAAGTAGCATTCTTAGAATTTTTTTAGAATTCTTTTAAAAAGTCAACTGAATCTTATAAATAGGAACGGAGTTAGTATCTGTAGGTCGGCATCTCTGTAATTGAATTTTTTAGTAATTAATTAAAAACACAAATTCAATTAACGGAGCCTATAACAAAAAATTACGTCTCTATTAAATTTTAAGAAAATAATATTAAAGTCCCTATCTACAAATCTCTGGTGCCCAATTAGATTCCGCGAATCCACCGACCACCCTATTTCCATTGGTGGCCTTAAAAACACGCCGTCTTCTTCAAATGCTATTTCCATAATTATCGCCAAGGTCTCATTTCAACTTCTAAGGTCAATGCCAATACACGCGCATGCATTAAGAATTTTGTAATTCATTAATAATTTAATTAAAATTTGGCACACTGGTTTTAAAAAACAATTAACTTTCATGTACTATTCTTCATGCACTCTTACAATTAATAAATAAATTATTATATTTTAACTTCAAACCAACTGTTAAAGAATGAGATTGGAGAGTTGGAATGATTGAACTGTCCACCATACTTACGGCTCGACTTAATTATAAAATTGTTTTCATGATTAATTTAAGTTAAACTTAATTTGAGCCACCATTAAGTTATAATTCAGAATTAGATCGAGAAACAAATTTGTTCTTAGAAAATCGGGTGGATATTACGTTTGATGAAAAAATTTAAAAAACCTATAAAGACAATTGACCCTCTTAAAAAATTCATTATATTTTCAGACTATTTGTAACAATGTAGCGTTATTTTATTAAAAATTTTATATATTGTGATTTTATTATGTTGACAATTAAGCTTATCATGAGTTTATTTCTTATATATGTGTGTGTGTATTATAAATTGCATATAATTAATTTTTTTAATTATTATGTCATTAGTTTGACTGTCTGTTTACCCGATTGAACCATGAAATTAAAACTGATATCCTCCAACCTTTCCAGTTTGATGTTATTTTTTTTCATAACAAGATTTATTTGATTTTTAAAACATTGCTTAAGACACTTTTTGCATTGATAAACAAAACTAACTATGGTCCCAAAACAATTTTAATTAAATATGCTGATTTTACCCTAGTATTAAAATTCTGACTGAACCAGCGGGGTTGACTGAATTATCTGTCCAACCTGAGTGAGCAGAGAAACTTGTAGAGTAGTGGCTTGAGATAACCATGGTTGATGTTTTAAACCTTTTGAATTAGGGAAAAAAAATGTCAATAGAGTTATGTCTAATTGAAGCCTACAATATAATATGATATTCATAATTTTTAAACTCTGACCGGGCTGGCCAGGTCAGCTCGGAAACCGACGACCCGGCTTGGTCACAAGACTAGTGATTGAGTCAACCCGGGTTCAATCTGATCAAACCGGTGTCAACCCGGCTGAGTTGAAGGGTTGACCCAGTTTGCTTTTTTTAAAAAAAAAAAAAATTTTATAAATAAATATTACAAAGATTAATTTTTTAAAAATTAATTTATTTATTTTAGGAAGAATTCCATTTAAATACCTTTTGAATTTCAAAATTCTAAATTAGTCTTCTTACCCATAAGAGTAATATGATTACCCATAAGAGTAATGAGATTCACAACTCAGTTTTATAAAAAATCACTTATTTGTAATTTTGAAATTCAAAAGGTATTTAAATGGCATTCTCCCTTTATTTTATATGGTAGATAGAAATATTAGTCAAAGTTAATAATAATTTTTGTCTTAATGATTAAATAATTGTAGGTAGGAATATTTTGTTATTATCTATCTATTTTGATAATTTGTTAAAACAGTAAGAAGAATACTTATTATTATTAATTATAGTATCATTGGATGATCAATTAATATTAAATTATATTAATATATCAAAGAAAATATAAAGAATGATTGATAAGTATATAATTGTTTGTTATTAATTCAATGTATTGAATTGATTTTGGATAGTATGACACTATTATGAGAATTGAAATATATTTTTTATTCCCACTGGTCTGAGACCTAGTTGACTTCGAGCTGACTCCGGTCTGACCCACTAACCCTTGACTCAATACCTTGATAGGTTCAATGACAGATCCGGGTTGCAGAACCTTGATCATATCTCAAATGTACGGGCATGCAAGGATTTTGTTTTTGTGATAAGTATATTTCATATCTAGATAAATCCTATGGATGAAAACTTCTTTGACATTTTTAAAAAAAGATACAAAAGAAAGGAAAACAAGGTGATTATGCCTATTTGATACTACCATCGATATTAAATATATGACTCAATTAATTTTTATGTTTAAAAAAGTTATATAATCATATCATATGTTTTATTTTATTAAATTATATATTAGTTTATAAGTTAAACAAATGAATTTTAAGAAACAACAATAAATATAAATACTTTAAAGTCATTTAATTATCTTCCTTAATATCTCTTGAAAAATTGACTTGGTCTTGTATTTGGGACCAGAAATAGTATTAATGACTTATTAAAAGCACTATAGAAGTGTTGAAAACTTTTTTCTTATAAAAATCCTTTAAGATTCACACAAAAAATTACATTTTGAAATTTCTCTATATAACATAAAATCATCATGCGTGTTTGTGAATGAGAAATTTCGGACCTTTGGAATGAAAACAAATAATGTTGCCCTCAATTAAATTCAATTATACTGAAATCCAATTTCATTAATATCTTATAATAAAAAAGGGAAAAAACAAATAAATACTCCATAAATATTAAAAATTTTAAAAGATGACTCAAATTTGGTAGATGATAAATGAGGGGCAGAAAATTGATTAATTTTAGTAATTCTTTGTTGAGTTTTAGTCAATTTTATTTTAGTCATTATCTTTTCAGTTTTAATAATTTTTTTATTGAGTTTTGATTAGAACTCATCATTTATCATTGATTAAATTTGAGTCATTTTTTAAAATTTCTAATATTTAGAGAGTATTTATTTATATTTTTTTTAATAAAAAATAGAGGAGGTTTGACAGAAAAAAAAAAAAAGAGAGAGAGAAGGGAGTAGTTGGAAAAGGGTAATCTAGCATGCCTGACAACTCTTTATTTTATTATTTATTTTGTGCTTTGTGTGTGTGTGTGTGTAGCAGTGCAGGGTCTCCCTAATGCCTATGCTTTGGAAAGATAAAATCAAAACAGATTAAATAGCTAGTTGCACACTTTTCCTTTTATTTAATGCCAAATTTAAGATATGGGTATTTCATATTATACTATGCTAATCAGCATTGTACTCAACACTATATATATATATATAGTTTCAATAGTCAATATATATCAATTCATAGAGTTTTCTTTCTATAGTTATACACATATAGTTCACTCGCCCCAAATGAAAAACGTTGGTGTTGGCATGTTGCTAACTATATAAATATGAGGGCAATATCTTGTATATTTTATCAAGGAATTATAATTACTTTTTTTTTTTAAATTTCTATGTTCTAAACATTTATTTTACTATTTTATACACTTTTTTTTTTAAAAAAAAAAAATTGATTACGGTGAAGATGAGAGGCGACTTCATGTAGAACAGGGAAAGCATATGAAAGTCTTAGGGGCTGTTTGTTATCGGAATTTGGAGGGCAAGGGAGGGGAGAAAAATTTTGACTTAAATTTAAAAAAATTAAAGAAGTGAGGTTAAAAGTTTTTAATTGATTTCTCTCTGTCTTTTATTTTACATCTTATCGTTAATAAAATTTTATAATCTTATTTTTCCGATATGTTAAAAATCAACTCATAAATATTTTTCTTCTCCTCCGTTCCTTCCTTTTCCCTCCTTCCAAACAGTTTGAAAGGAGAAAATTTGTGTTTGATGAAGACTTTAGGAACAATGAGATGGACTTGAACTGTAACATCCCATCTTTGAATCGTATCTCAAATACTATAGAATATTTTATTACAATAATAAAAAATTAAATTGCACATACAAGAATTGTCTCATCCCTTTTGTGTTCTGTCTCTTCGTTCTCATTTTTTCATAACTGACTTCCAGTAGAAATACGTCTCGTAATTCCTTTTATAATGCCCCAACTCTTCAAACGTTTTATTCTTTTTTATTTTGATAATTAGATTCTACATCAAAATAAATGACATTCTGATGTCTTTTATATATAAAAGGTGTGATTTTGAATTTTAACTATTTTTAGATAAAATACTTATAAAATTTTGTAATTTTGTAAAAAAATACCATATAAATTTGAAATCACATCATTTTATACCCATAAGATTAAAAAAAAAAGGAAAACATATATAGAAAGCTAAGGCATTTTAAAGGATGTTAGAAAGTAGTTGATGATGGTATTTTAAAGACCTTGAACCCATTCTTTCTCAGGCCCTCTTTTGTTCGGCTGTAAACCTCTTAGTTCAGCCCTGACTGATTTTTAACCTATTTTATTTTGCTTTCAACCAATTAGCCTTAATCCCCATCTTTAATTCATTCCAATATTATATTCACATATGTTAAATTATAAGAGCAAAATGTAGGAAGTTACGCGAAAATGGTTGCTTTCAAAGTGGCCAGCAAAATAGTGAAGTAGCATTATTGAGCACAGAATATTGAATATGAAGTTGGAAAATATTAATGTGATCACACACGTAAAGTTGAGAACAAATTGACTGAAACTATATATATAATATTGATATATTCTCTCTTGGAAGATTCAAGAAGTGTTAGGGATGCCCATTAGCACAATTCGGGTAAGTAACCTAATAAAAGTTAACTTGGTTTTATCTTCCTTAATTGAAATACTTATAAATACTTTAAAGTCATTTAATTATCTTTCTTAATGTCTCTTAAAAAATTAACTTGGTTCTATATTTGGGACCATAAATAGTATTAATAGCTCATTAAAATCACTATAGAAGTGTTGAAAACTGTTTTCTTATAAAAATCCTTTAAGATTCACACAAAAAATTACATTTTGAAATTTCTCTATATAACATAAAATCACCATGTGTGTTTGTGAATGAGAAATTTCGGATCTTTGGAATGAAACAAATAATGTTGCCCTCAATTAAATTCAATTATGCTGAAATCCAATTTCATTAATATCTTATAATAAAAAGGAAAAAAGACAAATAAATACCTTATTAATATTAAAAACCTTAAAAGATGATTCAAATTTGGTAAATGATAAATGAAGGGTAAAAAATTGACAAGTTTTAATAATTTTCTATTGAATTTTAGTAATTCTTTATTAAATTTTAATCATTTTCTATTGAGTTTTGGTCAGAGCTCCTCATTTGTTATTTTCTAAATTTAAATCATCTTAATATTTAAAGGATATCTATTTATCTTTTTCTTGATAAAAACAGAGGAGGTTTGACAGGTACAAAAAAAACAAAGAAGTAAGTAGTTGGAAAAGGGTAATCTATCATACCTAACAACTCATTATTTTATGGTTTATTTTGTGCTTTATATGTGTGTAGGTAGGGGTGTGCTCGGGACGGGATGGGATCGAGAAATCACATTCCTGATCCCGATCCCGATCCCAATCTTGAAAAGGGTTTGGGATTGATTTTCAAACCCGCTCCTAACGGGATGGAAAATTCTCGGGATAGGACCGGGAATTTCCCGAAGTCATTTAGGCCTTTTTTTTTCTGCTAAAGCATTGTAGCCAATTTTTAACAATAAATGGGCCTTTTTTTTTTTTGAACCAAGCAGGAACATGTCCCATTTTTTTGCTGAATTACAATGTAGATGTATGTTTTTATCACAACCATAAATAACTTCTTTCTCACACAAGAAATGCATCAGACAAGATAATAATGTGATAAGCTTTCTATTTTCTATAATTCGTAATAAGGAAAATGGGAGGAGAACATAACACCAAACATATACAACTTGCTGTCATGCAAAATAAAGTTCAATCAGCTGTCAAAATAAACAAATTCTACAAATTAAAGTTCCCACTGAATGTAGAATTCTGAAGCACAATCTTCTCAAGAAGTTCAATCAATTCATGAGGCAAATCAGCAGTCATGAATGCCTTAACAG
>JBAGKO010000002.1:9249149-9260039 GCA_037177275.1 Acacia concinna | reverse complement strand
GGGGGGGGTTGATATTTGCTTCCAATCACAAACTGAATGTACAGAAATACCCCCAAAAAAATCAAAATATATTTGTGCACAAGACACATATATCATAATTGGGTATAAGGCCTAACATTCAATTTTCCTCTTTCTATGGCCATACCATCTGTATTCATTAAAGGATCCAGTTCTGTTCCTTTCTACATACACTTTAGGTGATCTATACACCACTACCCTAAGACACACTTCACTGTATTACACCAATTTTTTTTTTTTTTGAACCAAAAGAAAAAAGGTGGGGAAGAAATGATACATCATCAAGCTGACATTTGGTTGATCAGAAAATGATAAGGATTTGCAGAGGAGTTCAGGAGATGGATTTAACTTCCCTCTTCAGTAATTCCTGGACGGTGATGGGAACACCCTGAATTAGTTTCATGGTAGAGGAAGAACTCAGAAGATCACTGTAATAAAGCTTTTCAATTTTTTTTTTTTTGAATGCTCGTTACCTGTTTGGTGGCAGCAATTGAGAGGCGTTCTCTCTCTCTTTTCAAACGTCTGCATTCTCCACACCAGCTAGAGAAATCTTTACGATATTTCTTCATCTCCCTAAAACTCGAACTACAACAAAGTGGTTACAGATATGAGCAAATAGATGTATTTCTTTTTAAAAAACGCAAATGAAATGCTCTCTCATCACAGAGGAACTCAGACTTGCAGGATAGTAAGGACCAAAAGAGGAAGGCTTTCTTAAGAACCCAATAAAGAACTCCAGTTCCATGAGAATCCAAAAAACAAAAAAGTAATCGTGACAGGCTAAAATTTCCAAGGGGCATGTTTGCATCAAGGATTGACAAGTTCAATGGAGATACCTTCTACACCATAAAATTAAATTGATTCGCTGTCCAGATGTTGTAGCTCGAGCACCATGCCGATGACGACCGTTATGTAATAATGCCCATCCAGGAACATGGCAATAATCAAAGATTTCCTACAAAGATTTCATCAGAGGGGGCTGTTAATGAGATTTATCATTAAGATTTTCTTGATATTTTATTATAATGTTATTAGGCCATTTAACATTGAGTATGAATTATAATGAATTGATAATCCAACAATCCAAAACATGTACACCCTAGAGTCTTTAATGTAAGACCTATTGACCTAATTTGATTAGATTAAGTTAGCTAAGTTCGGTAATATGACATGTTATTTTTTCTAACACTCCCTAACCATCTTCCTTAATTCCCTCTATCTTTCTTACTTGACTATTGTTGAGAAACCATCAATAGGAGTAAATTAGGAAAATATTGACAAATATGGAAAAAAAATCTTACATGTAGAACCAAAATCAACTCCCCAATTAGATCCCTACATTAAGGACTGGAGGGAGTATTAATCAATTCATGTATTTGTGGAAAAAAGGCAAACCAGGGTGAGTTTGGGATTATTTATTTGCATATAACATGTTCCCACAATACTACTATCATATATTTTAATTTTATCCCGGTATCAACCCAAATTATATACAACAATCTAACAACCCATCTTTCATATCATCATTGTATCCCGAGAGAAAAGTCCTCAAATTTCTTTTGGTCAAACGTGAAGTGACTGAATATTAACTCTTATTTAAACCTCAGGGCATAGTTGATAAGCTGTTTCCATACATCCAAAACGACAGTCTCTTTTCTAACTTGCATGATACACAGGAGCACAATCTTAGTAACTTTAAAATGGAATACACACAGATGCCAACAGAATCTTGGAACTAAATATAAATCAACAAGGTAAAAGAACTTCATCTATGACAGTAAATGTACCTCTGATTGGGGCTGTGTATTCACATGCCCATCACAACGGACACCCCGAAAGAATAGTTCTCCACCAGTAAATTGTTTTCCCAAGCAAATATTCAGAGTGACTTCTGAATCATCCACATGAAAGCCTGCAAAAACAAAACTTTTCACACGTCAAAAATAGGCCCGTAGGGCTACAAAATAGCAGTCCAACTACACAACCAAGTAAAATAAAAAAAGATTTACAGTAAAAGATTCAGATGCAAGAAATAAGAAGAGAAAACATGCTTTTAAAGTTTAAAGAAATGTTTTCATAACATTGTTACTTAGGCAACAATATTTAGACTTCCAACAGCAGATGAGACACATTCAGATTTAAGGGTAGCTAAGCCTATTGCTCATATAACTTAGTATCATAAAAGATAGAGTGAATTTAGATTACTCAGGTCATATTATGGCAACAAAATAACTTAGTGTCTATTGATCGGTGTTTTCAGAAAACCCTGTTGAGTCATCTATTAATGCATTTTATTTTTCTTTTGACTTGTTTTGGTAAAAAGAATACAGGTATTTGACTATAGCTCAAATATAAAAACCACATAAAATATAGCTCAAATCCTAAAGTACTATCAGACATTCAAAAAATTAATTCCAATTGCCAGATACATTGCTACAGCGAAGTCACAAAAACTACAGAAATACATCTAAAAATCCAACCAAGTTCAGTATCCCTATGTATTCCATATTCCACCACAAAGCCATGATGAGAGTCCAGCGAGGATCCACCAGCTTCAGCAAAGAAAACTACAAGAAGTTTTCAAACAGAGATGTGAGTTTGTGCCACAATAATTATTACTTTCCAAGTCACAAGTTACTATTGAAATCTCACGACGAAAGATTTGCCACCTCGAGCTAGTGGAATAATGTAATCATTCATTAATCTGTCAAGCATGGTTTCCATGCCAAGGTCATCGAGCACAGCACCATATTGGTTCATTGTGTTAGGCCGCATGATTCTGAACTTGGTTGCATGGGCCCATCTCTCAAAATGGTCCACCTAAGGAATTAGAACCTGATAAGAAAACATAAAAAAGCTAATATATAAAACATAAAGCCATAAGTTTGTGAAAAGGTCAGAATAGGAAAGTAATACCTCAGATACCAACATTTCACAAAATTGTGGCTGAAGCATTTCAAATGTATAAATTCCTCCAGTTGGCTCAGCTATTACACTTTTAAAACTCTCTTCTGTATTATCTCTAATTGCGTTGAGGAATGATGGTGTAAAAAAGTTTTCTGCATGAATAGTATATATCTCCTTATGCAGCGGCTACAATCAGAAGCGAAAAATTAATGTGGGCAACAATGATTGACTCTTCAATGCTACATGCTGTAAAGGAGACAAGGAAATGGTTCTCCTGCTAGCATTTACTGTTTTATCTTACACTCCTTCCAAGATTAAATATAAAAATGTTCCAAATAAATACTGCTGCCACTTCAGCAAACAGAGAGAACTTATCCTATGGATGCATCTCCCAATTTCAGATAATAAATAAAATGGAAAAATTGAGAATGTCAAAACAAAAATGCTCAAAACTGAAAGTTTCCATTCGTTAGAAAACTTACTGGATAATTCATTACGATCCTTTGCTTGTATTCCTTGTGCCTTTGAACCTGCTCAACCCAACAATTAACACGGAAAGAAACAATTAATGACCAAATATGGGCCAAAGGCAAAATATCATAAGAAGAGAAGGCTGAATTCATCACATGCATCATACAGTCCTGCTAAGCACAATGCCCATTCTGACCAAGGAAAAAACATAATAGGGTAGGTTTGATTTCTTTAGATTCACAACTGCGTGGTCTTAATAATAAGTTATTTTATTTTACAATTTGGCAGATTGTAATATTTTCAGTCGGTTTTTGAAAGAATAAGTGTTAACGAAATCTTGAATTCATCCCTTCTGAGGATTGCTCTTTCCATATTGTGACAACAGGCAGTCACCGAAGGCAATCTTAGGTACACTTTAACAGCCTGTAAGAATATTTGAGCTTCCAACAGTCCTTAATTATATATAGCAGATATATCATTTCTATAAAAGATACAAACAAGAATATTCGACAGACAAAGGAAATCCATAATGAAAATTAGATAGTCATTACTCTTATAATATTAGCCGGCTCGTCTAAAAACAAGAATGACTTCAGAATGTTTCTTGATGCAGGACCAGGCGGATGCATGAATATCTACGCCACTGTCGGGTATATGCATACAAACTAGTTGCTATCTTAGCCCATCAAACAGGACAAAGATCACAACTGCAGTCAAGATTCAAGAACCACATTTGCCTTTTCCCACTAAGAATTCATGCCCATGAACCATAATGCTTCTAGCTCTAGGTAGTATCAAATAGTTTTATTATAATAACAATAAAAAAAGAGTAAAGCAAGGCTTTCCAGGGCATTCAGGGCATAAGTTCTTCCTCTTCACTATCAGGGCAAAACCCCAATGCTCATACATACCCGAGTCCGTTCACTTTCTGGCGAATACCGGAATAGAATGTCCTTCATGTACTGGACCTTCGCGTCACGTGGTGCGTTCAGCATGCCAGGAGGCAAATACTGCTCGAGGGAACTGAAGAGAAGAGGGCTGAATTCCAATTGTAGGTCTTCATAATTCTCGGGCTTGTGATCCATTTTAGGACTTGCACAGAGCTTACGAGAATCAGATAGTGGAACCAAACTAGGATTTGAAAAGTTGTCCAACCTGCCATCACTGGTAGCGAGAGGTTGGTTTCTTCGATCCCAACAAGAACCATTTTGAGACATGGTTTTCTGAAAGAAGCTAAGAAATGATGACCAGAGAGGGAGGGGAGAAAGGTTATGGGAACATTAAAAGGGAAAGAGATTGAATCTTGGAAGACGAAGGAAGATAAAATTGGAAGAGATGAGGTATATGCTTAGGCTCTTGGCTGAACTAGGGTTGAACTTACAGGATCCATTTCACTTGGACTTGGTTGAAGTGGAGGTGGCGCTCCACACAGAGAGAGAGGAGGGGAGAAAGGTTATGGCAACATTAAAAGGGAAAGAGATTGAATCTTGGAAGAGGAAGGAAGATAAAATTGGAAGAGATGAGGTATATGCTCACTGCTCAGGCACTTGGCTGAACTAGGGTTGAAGTTACAGGATCCATTTCACTTGGACTTGGTTGAAGTGGAGGTGGCGCTCCACACAGAGTGAGAGAGAGAGAGAGAGAGAGAGAGAGAGAGAGAGTCCAATTGTATGAAGAGTGGGACTGGTTCGCTGACTCGATGGGCTCATTCCAACGTGGAAGAGCCTTATGATATACTCCGTATATAACGACAACGTGGAAGATATGATTGAGTTTTCTGTTTTTTGGGACGATATAATAGGGTTTATGTAGTATTAAAGGAAAGATGAACATTTTTTCCTCTAAAGTAACACATAGGAATATTGAGTGTCTTTAGATTTTTATTTGAAGAAATTCATTCTCCTTCAACTAGTTATAACTCTTCATCAAGAGTGCATAGGTGTCTAAATCACCTTCTTCAATCTTTAGCTTGCCAATTATTTTGAAAAAAAAAAAGTAATATTGAGTGTTAGAAAATTTTTTAAAGATCATTTTTATCTTAGAAGTAACTAAAAGGAGACATTTTTGCCTTGAGGTGACAAAGACCCCACCCCAACTGTGGTCTGTCATGTCTGATTCGGTGCCACGTCAGTGTCCACATTGAAGAGACGTTGGATAGTTATTAATATCTTGTCATTTTATTGCAATTATTATCTAGAAGAAATGAAAGGTTGTAGGCATTAAAAGGGATGGGTTTAGGGTTTAAAACCATTTGACCAAATCCTTCTGCAACACATTAACAGAAGCATCCACATCTCACAAGAAGGCAAATGACAGACTCCACAGCATCAGCCACAACCATAATAAGAAGAAGGGTTGGACAGCTAAGATGTCAGGTGAAGAGGCCAAACACGATGGTATGATGATTATTTGTAACTGGGTAGTGAGGTGGCTCTCCTGTGTACTTCATGGACGGATCCTAACCCAGAAAGGAGATTTTACGATTGTTGAAATCATCAACAGGTATGAGTTTATTTTGATTAAGTTAAGGAAGTGATTGATCTAGAATTTTGCTTCTTTTGCATCTCTAGTGTTAGTGAGGTGGATAAATTTTTAGAGTGATGATGAATGAGTATGAGGGCCATAGATGTGATCAATGAACTACTTCAGCATGTGGATAGATTGTATGACGACAATTTGAGGAAAATGAGAGATGATGAGAAGGAAACTGGTGATATGGAATCAAAGATTGTTGAGATACACCTAGAGATGAAGAAGACACAACGCAAGCTAAGGCTTGTATTTGGTGCATTAGTGATGACTTGGGTGTTTTTTTTTATAAATTGTGTTAAGGGGTAGCTGCATTTAGTGAATTTGAGGGACTTGGGTGTTTCTTTTCTTTATATTTTGTCATGTTCTCATTTTGTGTGGATATTGGGTAATGTTAAATGTATTGAAGTTCAATGACACTTAGTGTTTTAGTTTACATTAGTGTAATTGTAAATGAATGTGAGTTGTTATGGCTATTGAGGTTGAATATAATGTATTATTTTGCCTAGTGTCAACCTGTTACAAAAATATGAATTTGAAGATGTTTTATTGAATTATAAATGAAGCTCAAGCTGTAATGAACATATGAAATTGAATTTCATGGATAACTTCACCATTCAAGATAACTTAAGCATTCTAAAGATAATATAAACAAGTTGCATTGTTTGATACATCAAACCATAGTAAAAAAAAAGCTGGCTAATTTGAATATGTGTCAAATAATATATTAAACAAGTTGGCTTATTCGAACATGTGCCAAGAAATATCTTAAACAAGGTGGCTATAGGTTTGAGATGACAAAACACATTGAAATCCTACATACATATTTTGAAATAATCACTTGTACAAAATATGCCAATTATCATTCTTGGAAACAAAACAAATTGAGGTCTTTGACATGCACAACCCCATCAGCATCCCCTTCCCCTTTCTCTTGTTATAGGGAAGTTCTTTCTACTTGTTGAAAAATTAGCATGGTGTTGTTAGAACCGGGTATAACCCAAGAGGGGGTTGATTTGGGTGTAAGTCAAAAACTTAAGAACTTTAAAAATATTTTTGCATCTTAGTAAAAATAAGTATGAAGATAATGATCCATAAACCAACACTCAAATAATCAAGTCAGATTGTTGAAAATATAAGAGATAAGGGAAGAGTAATTGCAAACGGAGATTTATCCTACTTTAGTCCTCCACTGACCTACGTCCAATCTCCAGGCTCCTCTTGAGATTTTCATTTCACTATCTCCTTATTTTAATCTATGCATAAGAGAAGCATCTACAATCCCACAAGTTTGTACAGGCACTTGTGCAACCTTTACAATTCTCTCACTAAGATACTCCCCCGTACACATAATACGGATACAACTTCGATGATAAAAGATTACAATCAAACTTCTCTCTTAGAAGTAGATTAATATGAACATTGAAGTGCAATAAATTGTTTTTCTCTAAAGTAAATTACATAACACTCGGAAACAGAGAGTATATGAGATGAAGATGGATTCATATTTTCAACATTTTGATAGTGTACTCAAGCTCTAATTTTTCAATTTTGAATGCATATTCTATTTATAGTTGATGAAGAGTATTTGAACGTTGAGCATATTCTTCCTGTTGAACTTCTTTCTTCTTGTGAATACTAATTGTTAGAAGTCTAACACATTTTACTTTTTGACCGTTGAGGTTTAATACATGTTTAATCACCTTTAACCTTCATAAAACTTGATTAGTAATTATCAAGAATGATTACAAATAATATAATCAAGGTTTACATGAGTTTGGAGTAAAATCGTGAAATTTAATACGGTGATTAAAAATTCTGCAAAGCATCATTATGAGATCACTAGAGTGATTATGCTAGTGATAGGTCATCATTGCAATGATCACTCGAGTGATTTTACTAGTCACTAGGAAAGGTCACTAGAGTGAAGTGATAGTTATGCCTTTTTCATACATAACTTGAGTGGTCACTTGAGTTATTTTCTTTTCAGAGAATTGATCACTAGGAGTAGGGGTGTCTAAATAGTCTTTATCTCGATGATGCCGTCCCTACCGAGGTAATACGAGAAAAAAACTTGGTACATATGGGACTAAGACTGAGACTATCTTGGGACCCAAAGTTAAAAACCCACTATTGGGACAGGATCCAAGCAAGCCTTTGGGATTCTCAGTTGCAATCCTGAGTGTATAATATTAGATTTTTTTTTCTATAGAACTCCTCAAATACATTGCGTTGATGCCTACCCAAATTTGCCCTAATTTTTTTGCCTAAGCCCTCTTTCAATCTCTCCCTTACCCTTTTAGTCTCTCGCTCTCTTTTGCTCAGTGCACTGCAAAATCACAAATTAGCCTTGCCTATTCGCTCCTCACCCCTTCTAGCTGCCCTATTTGTGTGGCCCTTGTGTTCTTAGCCTTCAACCATTTGTCCCTTCCTTATTCACTTTGCCCTCTCTTGCTCAATGTTGGCCCTTCTTCATTCTCTTCCTTCCCTCTCCATCACAGCTCGTCCTCTCTATTGTAGCTTATCCCTTCTATCACAGATTGTCATAATGGCTTCTAACTTATCGCTCTGTCGCACTCATAGATCGCCATCACAAGTTACAACTTATGGTGTCTTTGTTCTTTCTCCTCATTTGCCTAGTAAAGCCCAATAAGACAACAACCTTAGTTACTGGCCAGTGTTTGTGTAGTTTTTGGTTTTTATCTTCTTCAAATTAGTATTGTGAAGCGATTATGTTTGTATTGGACTATGAAGTGATTATGTTTGTACTTGGTAGTGGACACTCTCTAGTTTCTTTCTTAGATATCTTTTGTTGTTTAAAATTGGGGATTCTTGGTCCTGGTTCTGGTCCCAGTCTTGCTTATACTAGGAAGTTCCAAGGATTAGGATTAGGACCAAGAATAGTTTCCCACTTGTTGCTTCATACTGGGATGTAATAGTGATGGACATTTGGTACATCATTCGAGTGGTCACTCAAGTGATCTTCTTTAATTCTCAAAAGAGTACGTTACGTCAATTCTTGAGATCTCCATAGTGATATGGTAGTGATGAAAATAACGTCACTCTAGTGGTCACTTGAGTGATAATATTAGATCACTAGCAAGTATCACAATGGTGTAGTTGTAGTGAGGTCAAAGTATCACTTGAGGGATCAATCTAATTAAATCCAAATTAAGCAAATTGCATATCCCTAGAAATATCTTTAAGTTTTCTTTCCAACGTAACAAGAATCACCCTAAAATTCGTTCTCTTGTGAAAATTATGATCTAAAGAGTTACTACTGTTTTGGAACATGCTTTATACTTGTGAAGTAATTTCAAACATCTATATTTCTTTACTCAAAACTTGTGTGAGCTTGATTCTAGCTTCTCTAAAGCCTCATGAGTCTAGTTTTATCTCAATTGGATCTTGGTTGCGGGAGGAATATTCAAAATACCAAAACTATCTTGGAGTAGCATGTGAAGTTCAAGTGTCAACTTCAAAGATTCATATATCCTTCACTCAATGTGTTTTATCCTTGCTACTAGTTTTGGTTTGTCATATTTGATGTCTAGTTTTATATGAAATAAGTTTCACTTCAATAAGATGTGTGGCATAGAAGATATGACCAAAATATTGAAGCTCTATTTTGTTGGAAAAACACAGAGCATGATAGAGAGTTCATCACTCAAGTGAGGTCACTTGAGTAATCCAAAATTCAACACTAGAGTGGTCACTTGAGTGATCATTCAACTGAAGATGACCTAGCTTCCATATGAGTCCTTTTTAGCTTTGAATTGACCCATTCTAACCTCAATTTGAGCATATAGACATTCGATATCACATCTAAGAGCTTGAATCTTGTTCTCCCATTATATCTTGCAAGTTATAGTCTCTTCACTATCTTCTCTTCTTCTTGATTACTCTCCTCACTCTTCATTTCTTTTCTTGGCTAATTTCTTCAATATCTTCTTTATCTTCCTTTTGATCCTTCTTCATAATCTAACTTGAAGGCTTTTTCCTTTCTTTGAATGATAGTTGTTCTTTCTTTTTCTTTTTCCTTTGGATAATTCAATTCTATAACTTCTTTCTTTGCTTGATTTTTTCTCCTTGTATTTGAGAAGCTCAACTTCATATTCTTTATCTTGATCATTCTCCATATTCCAACTTGATATCTTCTTCCTTTTTTTGAATAATCATTCTCTCTTCAATCTTATTTATTCTTCTAAATCGTCATCCAGAATCTAATTAGATATCTTTTTCCTTTTCTTCACTAATCTATCAAACAATGTATAATAAATATAGTTGTTAGTCAATGTAGGAGATAAATACATTTTGTAAACTTTTTGTTCTTAATTTTAGCCTATATATTTGACATAATCAAAACTAATCCTAGATCTAATAGGTGTTTTTGTGTAATAGTAGGTGTGATGTAACACCTCTCTTCAAGGACATTTATCTTATCAAATTGTGGCCATTATAACCACTAGTTATGATTTTAAGTTAGAAAAATAAGGATTTAAAATTTTATCTTTCAAGTTACTACTTATCTTACATTTATTTCTTATCTACTTTAAGAAAAATCATCACTAGTTCTAGAAAAATCAAAACGAAATGGTTTTAAGCTTGCTAAAAAGCTTTTCACTCCTCTATGGAGGAAAAATAATCTTAGCTCAAGATTGCACGACAACGAAAACATATTCACTCTTAAAGTTTCACTGTTCATATGGTCAATTTTTCAATTTCTGTTGATTTTTGGTTTAACATTTGAAGGCATAACTCTTTCTACAAAACTCCAAATTAAATGATCTACCACTCTATTTGCAGCTAAAAATTCTCTCTAATAGCATGCAAAATTTCATGGATAGACTTATTCTTTTTCTTCCTCCAAACGTTTCCAACCACATCATGTTAGATATTTTATTAAATATGATAATATTATATTTTGATATTTGTTCAGATATATTTTGGATAATTGATCATATA
>JBAGKO010000002.1:9233027-9249049 GCA_037177275.1 Acacia concinna | reverse complement strand
AGCCTGACCCTAATGGTCCTTCAGCCTGAAACAAGCTAGCCTAACAGGCTCGAGCTAGCCCAAATTCCTAGTACTACTCAAGCCTATCATAGAGTATAGCTTAGGTGAGTAAAGTGAAACAATTCCCATATAGTGAGGGAGAGCTAAACACTTGACTTAAGAGTCCTTAAATTTACTTAAGGATATTTGAGTTATATGTAGATGCTTTCTCATTGTTGGGTGGTGGGGTTCCTTACATGGTGAATTGAACTTATTATATGTACATATTCCTCAAGAAGTTGTCTCTTTGTTAGATTTGTCATCTATTCCAATTGATACAACCATTACATATATGATGATAATATTGAGCATGTCTCCTCTGATGATTTGCCCATAGCCCTTTGTAAAGGTACACAACCTCACTATCTCCCTAAAAGATATGTCAATTGTGCTTATCCCTTGTCATTCCATAATTCCTATGATCATTTGTCATCTCCTTTGTCTGCCTTTATCGCCTCCTTAGATTCTATATTTATATTCCTACCTCTCTTCACCAAACTTTAGCCTATCCTAGTTGGCGTGCTGCAATGGAAGATGAAATGATGACCCTGGAAAATGCTGCTACTTGGACTCTTATTGCCTTACCTTATAAGAAGAAAGCTATTAGATGTAAATGGGTGTGTACTTTTAAAATTAAAGCTGATAGCATTTCAGAATGATTCAAAGCTCAGTTAGTTGCGAAGGGATATGCTCAAATATATGGGATTGGCTACTCTGAAACCTTTTCACTTGTGGCCTACTTAACCTTTATGAGACTATTGATTTCTTTGGCAAGTACATATGGGTGGCATCTCTATAAGCTGGATGTCAAGACTTCCTTCTTGAATGGTGATCTGTTTGAGGAAGTCTACATGAAGCAACCACCTGGTTTAGATACTTAGGGGGAGAAAGGGAAAGTATATTACCTTTGTAAATCTTTATATGGTTTAAAAAAGTATATTACCTTTGTAAATCTTTATATGGTTTGAAGCAAAGTCCTTATGCATGGATTGATAGATTATGTATTGTTGTTAAGAACTTTGTCTTAAATTAGAGCAAGTGTGATCACAGTGGTTTAAAGTATAGTCATGATCTTTCTTGTTGTGTATATAAATGACACAGTTGTTATTGGCAGCAACACTTTAGGAATTCAAAGCTTAAGGGTTTTCTTAATTATCATATCCAAATAAAAGTATAGGCTCGTTGAAATATTTTCTTGAGATTAAGGTTATGAAATGTAAGAAAGGCATACTTTTAACGCAAAGAAAGTATGTACTCAATCTTCTGAATGAAACTGGAAAACTTAGAGTAGCGCTAAATAGTGTCCCCATTACTTATAATCCTTTATTGGAACTTGATGATAGCATACCATTTGATGAGTTTCCTAAAGATAAAGGTTGATCCTGAGAAAATCAAGCCTTTTGAAAATATAGAGAGATATAGAAGATTCATTGGTAGATTAAACTATCTCATGTTAACAAGAAGACATTCAATTTGTGCGTAGTATCCTAAGGCAATTCATGTTTGCTCCAACAGTTGCACAGTAGGAAGCCTTGGAACATGTGTTACACTACATAAAGAGGTCCCAAGGACAAGGAATACATTATATGAATAATGGACATGCCAAAGTTAAGTGTTTCTGTGATGCTGATCATGCAGGTTCAAAGCCCACAAGAAGATCTACCATGAGCTATTATGTCTTTGTGGGTGGAAATTTGGTATCTTGGAAAAGTAAGAAGCAAGGAGTAGTTTCAAAGTCCAGTACTAAAGTTGAATACAGAGCAATGACTCAGTAAGTACAAGAAATTATATAGATTTATCAGTAGTGGTGGTAGTGGTGGTGGTAATGGTCATAGTGATAGTGGTGGTGGTGGTGGTGATAGGAGCAATAGTAGGAGCAGCAGCAACAACAAGAGTAGTAGTAGTAGCAATAGTAGTGGTAGTCATATGAGTAGTAGTTGTAGTAGTAGTGGTAGTGGTGGTGGTGGAAATTTGAGATGTTTACATTTATTTATTTTTAAGAAAAACATAATATATAGTTATGGGATGTTAAATCTAAACCATTGAAATTTTGATTTAATGGTTGTGGAGGGAAAATAATAGTAAAAGAGGGAAAAAGATGAGAAGGTATGGGAGATAAGTCAAGCCAATTTTAGTTCTTCTGCATTCATAAATGTTGATATGTATCTTTATATATATATATATATATATATGAATATTTAAAAAAATAGACATAATGATGACTCTTATAAAGTTAATGACACGAGTAAAATTGCATATCTGATCATAGGTTTTGGTTTATGTTCATGTTTTCATTTTGTGGGCACCACATTAATCAGTTTATGGGGAAGCATTATCTGCACTAACTGTTGACAATGTAAGAAAACTTAAATTTAAAATTTGATTGAAACATTACAAAGGTATATAATGAAACAAAAAAGGAAAATTATCTTCAAAAAAAAAAGTTCCTGTTGTTATTACAAAAATAAAAATTAATCTACCAATTCTTATAGTTTACCTCTATTTTGAATAGGTACATGTATTTTTTTTTTGTCTGAATTAAGTCATCAATTTTTTTAATCTGAATGATGATTAGATCCATTAATTTTAATCTATACACTTAATTTATTAAATTTTATGTATAAAGTGGTGTGAAATGAAAGGAAGCATATTCCGTAAATTTTATTGAATTAAATAAATTAAAAGTAACAGTTTTTATCTTTAAGGATGGGTGGATAAAAAGTATTTAGCCTCAAAATACTTGAATTTAATTGGACGAGTTTGCTTATGTAGAGCTGTGTCGGGGGACATTTCACATCAAAAGTAAGCAGAAATTTTCAGGAAATAATAAAACAATTTGGTCATCCACTCGTTTTGACTCCATGTCAACAACACGTTCTTTATTTGGTTTTAATTGTTTAAAGAATGTTTAAGATAAAAAAATTCCGGAAGCCTTAAAAATACAAACTTCATTTTCCTCATCAATAACACGAACTCCGTACGTGTCCCAATATAAATGAATTTTTTGGAATAAGACATATTGATCAAGAAAACAAGAATTTTAAATAGTAGAGTATTATTAGAGAACCTAAGAAAAGAAGACAAAAACACAAATATGATGCACGAATGAGTAAAATCTTGAAAAATTCATGTCCAAGTTATAGGTAGTTAAGTAAAAAGGATTAGTAGTAATTTGAAAGATTAGTGGTGACTTGGATCTGGCCTTTAGTATATCTTAGTTATACATCCAGAAAAAGCGAAGGCTCTCGAAAACTTGGCAAGGAATGATAGTCCTAGCGTGGATTGATTCCACTTATTTCTCAACAAAAATATCTTAAAGTTGAAACTAAAATAATAACCGTTAGGCTCCTTTTTCTTCTGTTCAAGTATTTTGAATGGGTCAGCCATGACCTTGGGTTCTTATCAGCAAATAGTAAGTTTCTTCCGAGTGATGGCCAACTTGATGGTGCCAATAATCTTGACAAATAAACCATTTTGTCCTACAAAGTTTTTCGTTTATTTAATTCTGTTTTGTCCTGAAATAATTACTCTACACATTTGTTTATTAGTTTTGTTTTGCTTCTTTGAATAGTTTACTCAGAATCTCATATACACTTTTTAATTAAAAATTGATTGGTTTAGAATTACCATTTTATAATATTATCAATATAACCATAAATAAATTTAAATTGTTAAAATTCAATCTACATAATTCGTAACTATAATACATACAAAATAAAAATTAATTTATAAAATGCTATATTGATAACTTTGTAAAATATTATTTCTGAAGCATTCAATTTTAATCTAAAGCTGAACATATGATTATGAAAGAAAAAGAGAAAAATATTTTGTAAAGATCTTCTTCCTAGCTTTTTGCATCTCATATTAGTTTTCATTTAATACTACCACAAAATTGTGTATATGTAACGCTTCATATATTGTGGTTGTTGGAACCACCACCGTATATAAAGAGACAAAATTTGAACCGACATGCCTTGATATATATGACGGTTTTACAAACAAACACCATATAAATGAGAACCATATATGGCAGTTTACAAACAACTATCATATATACAAAGGTGGAATTTGAATCAACACTCCACCTTGACATATATAACGATTTTACAAACAAACACCATATATATGAAAACAATATATGACGGTTTTAAAGAACCGCTATATATAGACTGTAAATATATGGTGGTTTTCCATAAAATAACCATCATACATATTATATGTGACGTTTGTTTTAATTTTGAACAACTGTCTTAGAAACACTTTTAAAAATTGAAATATGAACACTATTTTTTCATCGTGCTCTCGTCTAACACATCCCACCCCTCCTTAACTTCCCTCTCTATTGTTGCTAAAATCGTTATTCTCCTCCTTCTCATGTCTATGATGGTTTATGAACAAGTTTTTATGTGGTTGATTTTGGGTTTTGCATTTTGCAGTGAATCGCAAAGAAGTGAGAAATTTCTTCCCTTAAGTGTAGTTTATTATGCAAAATTTTTTATTTATTATTGAAATTTTGATTTGGATTGTGGGTTTTGTGTTTTTTGCATAAAAGTAGGAATTTTCTTTCCACTATTGCTTTGTCCTTTGTTGTACATGGCTTGTTTCTCTAATATTCCCTATTCTTTATTATACAAAATTGATGCTTTTTGTTCGATTTGGGTTTTTAATATAGGTTATATTTACTTAATTTGATTGATTGTATATTGATGATTAGCTTGTTGCCCTAAATTACAAGCTCTCTGTTAACCTTCTCTGCTTGTTGTTTTGGACTGTAAATTGATGCTTGTTTCCCAAACTTAGGTAAATTAAATATGCCCTACTCTGCTTTATCCATTGATCTCTACCACTATCATTAAACTGAGACATTCAAAATTATAATGTCCCCTCTTTTTGGTTGAATGCATGGCATGACTTAATGATAGTGGGGAGATCAATAATGGTGAAAGAAAAGGAACTTTCTTCCCACTATTGCATTGTGATTTAATTTGGTGTATGTATAGCTTGTTTCCCTAATCTGCCATGTCTTTTATTATTCAAATTGATGCTTGTTGCTTTGATCTAGGTTGGTTTTAATATATATATATATATAATCATCTTGTGCATGCATATATATATATATATATATATATTCAAACATAGCATATACCAAAGTCCCTCTCTAGTGATAATTCATAATCCTCCAATGGGCAAACAATTTATCCAGATCCTCTCCAAAACATCTATCATGATCTTGAGTGGTGCGCTTCTTACCATATGTAAGAAGTTGTATACCTACAAATCAATGTCATTTGATTTTACCTATTAATAATCAAATGAGATTGTTTTGTACGTACACAACTTCTTGCATATGGTAAGAAGTTACTACATGCTCAAGAGAAAAATAACAAGTTTGGATGTTTGGGAGAAGGTGTTGATGAGTTGTTTGCTGGAGGATTATGAATTATCACTAAAGAGAGACTCTAGCAGATGCTATGTTTGAAATATAGGAAACACTTGGAGGTTGTTTACAAACAACCGCCATATGTGTGTGTATGTGTGTGTGTGACTCATATATAACATTGTTTACTAAAAAATTGCAATACATAGATACAAATATATGACAATTGTTCAACTGCCAAATATAAATATACGGCAAATGAATATATGACAGTTGAAAACTGCCATATATAGAAAAAAAAACAACCGTTATATATAAATAATTCTATAGTAGTGTAAGCATTCGACGTTACTTAAATATTCATCACAAGTTCAGAACTTTACAATTCTTATAATGCAATAAATCAATTAAAAATCTGGTACAATATACGTTCTATATCATTAAGGACTTTAGGTCAAAAGAATCATTGAGGACCCAATAATGACAAAAAGATGAATCAACAAGTTACAAAATCCATTTAAATCCATATCTATAATTTTCCAAGAACAAAAACTTTATAATACACAAATGGAAAACTAAATGGGCCTTGTTTCTTCATGCCAAGCTCAAATGGTACAAGAAGAGCAGGAAGGATGATTTGCAAAGTACTTGAAGTGAAACATTAAACTAATTTAGAAAGAAATACTGATTATTTATTTCGTATGAAATTAACATGTAAAGAGTTCCACATTGGGAAATCTCACAAGCTGAGTGAGATTTATAAGCTAAAGGGATTCTCCCTCCAAATAGGCTAGTTTTTTTCTAAAATAATGTACTAATTTTTTCAAGTCCTTTTGTAGAACACTGAGGTCCTAAAATATTTGCAGATCCTGTAAATTTTCCTTGAATCTCTAAAAATTATTTTGATTGCTCTACATTGTTCTGGACACTATATACTATGTGCTGGACCATTATGGGAGCTTTTGGGGACCTCGGACTTGCCTGCATTTTGACCCAAATTTTTGCAGAACTTTTCCTCTTTATACATAGGTTTTTTTCGGGGTCTCATTACTAATAATGTGAGATTTCTCAATTCTCTACATACTAAGACCATTTGCTCATCTAAAATACTTCATCTAGGCTTTAAAAAATATCAGGGTATGACACTCAATCTACCACAAAAACGCTATTTTGACTTAAAATACCATTTTTCGGCCACAAAAATTCCGAGATGTTACAAAGTATGGTATGTAACGAATAATAAGGCTACATGGCTGATAATGTGGCATGCCATTTGACTGAAATTAAGTTATATATATATTTTGAAAAAAAAATGAAACCCTCTTTGTTGATTGTCGAAAGTAAGTGCCTTAATTTCAGTCAAATGACATGCCATATTATATTATTTAACCATCTCATCAACCACATGCCTTTATTATTGATCAATATATATATATATATATTGAAAAAAAATAAAACCCTCTCTGTTGATTGTTGAAAGCAAATGCCTTAATTTCAATTAAATGGCATGCCATATTATATTATTTAACCATATCATTTTACATGCCTTTATAATTTATCAACACACCTAATGTAACGGTCAATTTAACATATCGGTAAGTGAAAACATAAAGTAGCACAAATAAATAATATTATACTGAAATTGAGCAACAAAACGTTAGTGCAAAAATTGTTCATCCTTTAAAATATGAGAAATTTTTGAGTTAATCTAATTTACTATATCATTTATAGTTTAACTAATTAAAATCCAATATCTCAATATTTAAGAGATGTCAAGTTATAAACTACATTCGTAAAAGAATTTCTCTCAAAGTATTGAGGTAAATCGCACTTCCACCTTTCGCCAAAAAAAATCTGCCCGGATCTACGGAGATCGGAGAGTTGGAGAAACCAATCCTGTTGGCGCGTGATATTGCAATAGGAATATCGGCGTAGACTGTAGACTGAGCCATCACGCTAAAACCATTATCGTCATATCCTTGTCGGAGATTGCGGCTGATGACAGTAGCCTGATTCTGATACAACCGCAACAGCAACCACGTTGATTATTCTCAAACGGCGTCTCAGTAACGTGCATGCTCTCGTCTCATTTCCCTCCTTCTCTACAACCATCTTTCACTTGGGGGAGTCTCAGAACCCTCAAACACACAAACTGTCGCTCGGTTCTCATAATGAAGGATCGGCCTCCGCTGTCCTCCTATGGCACCGTTTACATTCCGCCGCACCAACGTCTGCGCTCTGTCGTCAACTCTGCTAGGTACAACTCCGCTGCGCCGGTTGACTCCAAGCCCCGTGAATCGGAAGGTGCGGTTTTAAACCCTAGGGGCAACAATGCCAGTGCTACTGCTGCTCTGACTCACTCGCAGACTAAGGTTCAGGAGCAGGTTTCAACTAAGTTGAATAGCTATGTTTTTGCTTATGAGGATCTGATTTCTGAGGAAGGGTCCGATCGTGAATTCGAGACGTTTTCTCAACCAGTGAGATTATTAACTTAAGTGATTGGTTTCTTGTTCTGGCCAAAAAACTTAACTGACTGGTTTGAGTATTGGTTTTAGATAATTTTCCTTTCTTTTTTTTTTTTTTTATTTTGATGGGTTAGCGCCGTATTCCCTTTGGTATTCGTGTGGTAATGGTTGGGGTGATTTGATTCTAAGAGAGATATGAGTGGGCATTTGGAATTGTAAGTTGTTTTAAAGTGTTCTCTTAACACAATTTTCTCTGTTCGGGAACCGGCAGTCCAGCATCACTAAATGTGACGATGAATGGAATGAGTGGATAACTCATTATGTGTTTTCCTGCTGGGTGAAGAGTAAAATGTAAAGTAATAGTCCTAAGGGTATGAATCTGGCTGCCGGAAATCTAAGAGTATGGTACTGTACATTGGTGCTCATATCTCCCAGTTCTTCTATATGTGGTCGGGTTGGGTTGGGTATTGGTCCCGTCATGAAATGCTTCATGTAACTTTGTTGTCTTTCTTGGTTATGCACCCAGTGGTTGGTATTATGCTGTCGCAATGGAAGTGATGCTCATTGCTAATTGATAGAAGGTCACTTTCATTTAGCTTTTGTTATTCTTTTCTATGTAGATATTATCATATCTTAAGTTTAGCTTAGTGCTGATAAATTTGAAGCTGTCACTTTTGATGCCTTATGGAGATTAGAGATACATTAAACCAGTAGCTTGGGACTCTTTTTTTTTGGGTTGCAACCTGGTGAGGGATTGGGGAGAAGAAGTTGTGGTAACTTATGGTCTAAAATGTCAAAGATGTTAATTTCCTTCCATATTTTGATTTTCAGAGTGCTTCACCCAATGATGGCACTAAAGAGTGGAAGCAGAAGTTTATAATGCTTTTAAATGACAAGAGTAGACATGAATTGATCTCAAGGGAGAAAAAAGATAGACGTGATTTTGATCAAATAGCAGCCTTGGCAACTAGAATGGGATTGTATAGGTATCATTTCTATTCTTTGATTCCTCTATTTCTTCATCTTCTGACTATATTAATGCTTGTTCCTTAAATATGTTATTTAATGTGGGGATCTTAATTGCATTATTTATTGCAGTCATATGTATGCAAAAGTTGTTGTTTTCAGTAAGGTCCCACTGCCAAATTACAGATATGATTTGGATGATCGAAGACCGCAGAGGGAGGTATAGTTTTTGCGTTCTATGATTTGCCTGCCCTTTCATGTTAATCTAGATACTGACAACATATAAGAGAGTTAATTCATCTTCACTCTATAGTTGTTCTTTCATTGAGAGACTTGTAAGTAAAGTTTTCAGGAATTGACAGGTGAGTGTGCCTCTTAATGTGTTGAAAAGAGTTGATGCATATCTTAAACAATACGTATCCAAGAAGTCTGGGATGAAGGGAAGCTCATTTGTGAGATCAAGCAGTACTGGTAGTTCTGGTACCGATGAAGGGCTCTTTGAGCAACCTGATCTACAAGCTTCCAGTAGGGCTGTTTTGGAGAAAATTCTCAGGCAAAGAAGTTTACAAATGCGTGATCAGCAAACAAATTGGCAGGTTATCTTCCCTGAGAATATATGTTTTCTTTTTGTGATATAGATTGTTTGCATATATGATGATGATGATGATGATGCTTCATAATTTGGAGTTTTTGGCTCTTGTTAGCATTGATTTTGAAAAAAAAATTAATTTGATGGCCTACATTTTCATTTCAATCTTTCTATCTTTAATCTTGGCTCTAGTTTTTAGTGATTTCAAGAGTTCAAGATGTTGATCTGTCAGCTCCAGTTAGAAGATGTTATCCGAGGTTGTGTGTACACATGTTTGTAGACAATGGTTTTTGGAGACCCTTATATTTGTGTGTGATCTTTAAATTGACATGGCCAATGATAAAAAAAGAAAAAAACCAGTGAAAAGTAAGGAAATAAATGGCTTGAATGTTCATGATGTTATGTTTTAATTTCAGGAATCTCCAGAAGGAAGGAGAATGCTGGAATTTCGTAGAAGTCTCCCTGCATATAAAGAGAAGGAAGCAATATTGTCAGCTATATCAAAAAATCAGGTTTGTTGCTGTTGCTGTTCAACCATAAGTGACTGAGCCCTTGTAATACTCGTTATGCTTTAACTTTGTCTGTTTATGGAAATTCACGAGTTAAACAACTGAATTCTGCATTTCATTAGTTTGATTATAGGATTTGTGTGTTACGAACATTTTGGACGTCCATGTCTGGTGTCATCACAAATGTCACACTGTTACGAAAGTATGCATTGTATTTGTAATAACAATCGTTTCTTCACAAACCAATTTTTGCAATTCTTCCATGCAGCTTGGTTATGTTGTGCGGATGCCTAAGCTATGTGATGTTAATTAATTAATTAATTAATTTATTTTTAATGTGGTCTAGTACTCTGATTCATATTTGCTGGTTTCTAGTAGTTACGAGTTAAAAGCAGTGCCTAGTCTTAGTTTAATGTTTTCTCTTTAGTTTGAAATCTCAAAAATCAGTTTTTACTGTGTCATAATTTGCAGGTTATCATCATCTCAGGTGAAACAGGTTGTGGCAAGACAACACAAATTCCTCAATTCATTTTAGAATCTGAGATAGATTCTGTCCGTGGGGCTCTTTGTAATGTTATATGCACACAGCCAAGACGCATCTCAGCCATGTCGGTTTCTGAAAGAGTTGCCTCTGAGAGAGGAGAGAAATTAGGTGAATCTGTGAGTTCCTCTTCCATTGATATTAATTATTAAATGCTGTCTACCCATTCAACGCTTTACGTCTTTAGTTATTTAGAATTATACTTCTAATTTCTTTTTGGGTGAATTTAATTTACCACACCTGTTGGCTTTCTTCCTCAAAGGTTGGATATAAAGTTCGCTTGGAAGGAATGAAAGGGAGGGATACTCATCTTCTGTTTTGCACCACTGGCATATTGTTAAGGAAGTTGCTAGCTGATAGAAACTTGAAGGGTATAACACATATTATTGTGGATGAAATTCATGAGCGTGGGATGAATGAAGGTAGAATCCGGAACTTGATTGAGTTATTTTGTTTTTGTTCTTGTTTTTTTTACTTGTGAACTTATAAGATACATGTTTTCACATTCTTAATTTTTGTGTCAGATTTTCTCCTTATTGTTCTTAAAGATCTCCTCCCCCGCAGACCAGAACTGAGATTGATTTTGATGAGTGCCACCCTTGATGCAGAGCTCTTCTCCTCGTACTTTAGTGGAGCTCCAACTATAAATATTCCGGTGCATTTCTTTTGCTAGATGTTGAATAATCATGTGCTTTAGTATTACATAGATCTGGGAGAAAGATTGATAATTTGACATGACATTAAACTTAGGGAGAGGGGATTGTTTAAATTCTAGGGCCACTTCCTGAAGTCTGGAATTTTCAGATATGATGTGAAAGAAAGTTTTGTTGTCACAATTGGAATGAAGTTGCTCAGGATTTCAAGTAGTTTCCACTTCCTGTTTTGATATGGCTGAAAGTTATTTTAGTTATTCTTAGTTTTCCTCTGAAGGGTGAGGGAAAAGAAGGTAGGGGGAAGGCAGTGGACACTTAGGATAAAAGATGTATCCTTTTATATTTAGACGTTAACAGAGGATTAGCAATTTGATTACAAGAGCTAATAATCTGTCTCCCCTCCTTTTTCTCCCCTTTTCTTAGGGCTTTACATACCCTGTCAGAACTCATTTCTTAGAGAACATTCTGGAGATGACGGGCTACAAATTAACCCCTTCCAATCAAATTGATGATTATGGTCAAGAAAGGATGTGGAAATTGAACAAACAGACCCCAAGAAAAAGGAAAAGCCAAATTGCTTCTGCTGTGGAGGTATTCAGGAATTGATTCAAGAACATGAGTTTCGGTATCTCTTTATTATGATTAACTTTTGGAAATTTTTGACCAGGATGCAGTAAGAGCTGCTGATTTTGAAGATTACAGCCCTCAGACACAGGAATCTCTGTCATGCTGGAACCCTGACTGTATTGGTTTTAACCTCATAGAATATATCTTGTACAATATATGTGAGAATGAAAGGCCTGGAGCTGTTTTGGTTTTTATGACCGGCTGGGATGATATAAGCTCTCTGAAAGATAAGCTTCTGACAAATCCTGTTTTAGGAGATCCAAGTCGAGTTTTGTTGCTTGCTTGTCATGGATCAATGGCCAGTTCAGAGCAGGTAGTGTTCTGGCTGCTGCTGATTCCTTTTTTTGTAGCTGATTAAGTTAGATGTATGTGATCTTGTCTGTAAATACCGGCCCCTCCACCGGGAGAAAAGTGCTCCACTCGCTGCAGCACTACTTTTTGTAATTTCATGTCACTAAAAGTTCTCATGATAAGATCTCACATAGCCACACACCATTTGAATTCCTTTTGAAATATTTTATTAAACACATATTTACCTTCTTGAATTGAAGGAACATGTTGTTTGCCTTGTTGATTAGTAATGCTTAAAACAGATTTTTTATTCAACATGCAGAGCTTAATTTTTCAAGAGCCTGAAGATGGAGTAAGGAAAATAGTGCTAGCGACAAATATTGCTGAAACAAGTATTACAATAAATGATGTTGTTTTTGTTCTTGACTGTGGAAAGGCAAAAGAAACCTCGTATGATGCACTAAATAATACACCTTGTTTGCTTCCCACCTGGATCTCTAAGGTTTCAGCCCAGCAAGTAAGTTTATTTTCCATTTTATTTATTATGAGTCTGATGGTTGGTAATCATTCTATAGAATGCATTCACTACAATGTGAAACATTATGCTTCATCACACCCAAACTTTCATCTCAAAATTTAACAGTTTGAGTAGGTTCAATGCAGTGGATGCAGGACCATTGGCATTCTAGTTGATCATTTCCTGGATCTTTGTATATTGATGTCTTGAACCTTTTTATAGTCCGGAAGCTAGCACTGGGAGAAGAGTGGCTGATAGTCCTAATAGTAAACTAGAATCTATACGAAATGAACATGTTGTACGGATTTTGAGGGACATTTCATTTATCAATAATCCTCACCACGATCGTGGACATGAATGAAAGTAGAGTCATGTAGACATGTGAGAGGCAACAGTCGAGTTTCATTGACAATGATGATGTTAATAGATATTTGATTTGATTCCTAAATTGACAATTTTTTTCGAAATTGACATTTTATTGTTTAAGGCCTAATAAAAGTATTCATATGCGTGCTTATCCTTGAATCATGATTCAAAATACAAGCTATGAAATTTTCAGATATTTAATGTTAATTTTGATATATTTTTTTCTCCTGAATTTATTTTCAGAGAAGAGGAAGAGCTGGTCGTGTTCAACCAGGAGAATGTTTCCATCTCTATCCTCGATGTGTATATGATACTTTTGCAGAGTATCAATTGCCAGAAATTTTGAGGACACCTTTGCAATCACTTTGTCTACAAATCAAAAGTTTGAAACTTGGAAGTATATCTGAGTTCTTGTCTAGAGCTTTGCAGTCTCCTGAGTTACGAGCAGTAAGGATGAATTTGTATATTGTCGATTATTGTTATGATTTCAACTCCATTATTTCATCTGTCTTTCTTTATTCAAATATTTTTAAAATATTTGTTTGTCTTTTTTATACATCAATTTGCATGTCAATTTGCTTGTCACATTCTGCTTTGATCATTATTCATAGGTGCAAAATGCAATTGAATATCTGAAGGTAATTGGGGCTTTGGATGAGAATGAAAATCTTACTGATCTTGGTAGGTCAAGCCCTTACAAGTGATGAGATTCTAGCTTTATATAGTTGTCATACAATTTACAAGTCTAGCGCATGGTTTTTTTCTTGACAGGGCGTTACTTGACAATGCTTCCAATGGAACCCAAACTTGGCAAGATGCTCATATTAGGTGCTATCTTTAATTGCCTGGATCCCATATTAACTGTTGCTGCTGGCCTCAGTGTGAGAGATCCTTTTCTAACACCATTAGATAAGAAGGATGTAAGTTGATCTTGCTTCAGACAATTGTGCGATTATTCCAAAGCTAATCCTTTTCGTGAAAGGTCAATTGAAATTTACTTTGTTCCTCACTTCCTTTCTATTTTACATAAACATGCATCATAAGTAATAATTTTGGCATTTTTTTATTGTTTCAATTGGTTAGACACCATTGCCTTAAGACTCAAGATGTCTTAAAATCTTCCTGGCTCAGTTTTCTTCTTTTAGTTGTATGTAAATGCATGTGATTATGTAGGAAATGTGTGTATGGAGAAGATTTAATGGGAAGTAATAGCTTGTTCTTTTTCTTTTTCATTTTGCATTGTGATTATATTTAATGTTTTGGGTGTTATATAATTTTTATTTTTTCTTTTTTAGATTGTGGTTTTCTCTACTGTTTGACTTTTTATGGCCCACATTTCAGTACTTCCCTGTCCTGTTTATGTTGCATCTTGTGTGGAAGGATCTTTTGTGCTGCTGCCACTCCATCATTTATATTTTGGCTAACAAAATTCTGCTGGGTTCCATTACCTTTGTTCTTTTTAGTATATACTTTTCTTTTGGTACAAGGTTCCATTACCTTTCTTTTTTTTTTTGTTCCCTTTTTGATATAGCTTTTTACATTTTTGTTATAAAGTCTGGAGTTGAAAACATAACTCTGGTTTTTCTTGCTCAACACTCTATGATTGTCTCACATTTTTGTATGCGTCATAATTTAATTGGAGAACTTAATATCAATGATATAAGTGGATGATGCATTTCTGGTACTTTTTCAATGGAAAAAATGATTAGAAAGGATACCATTTCAGTTAAATATGTTATGATTGTTAAATGGATGTGAGCATAACTGAAATATGTTGTGGCATGCTTATATTTGCAACTTATTGCATGATGTCATCATTATGAACTAAAATTGATTGATATGTCAAATATCTTGATTGTAGCTTGCAGAGGCCGCAAAGTCAAAATTTTCTTGTCATTATAGTGATCACCTTACACTTGTTAAGGCCTATGAGGGCTGGAAAGATGCTGAAATGGACTGCGTCGAGTATGAATACTGCTGGAAAAATTTTCTTTCAGCTCAGTCAATGAAAGCTATTGATGCTCTCCGCCATGAGTTCTTCTCTCTGCTTAAGGATGTTGGATTAGTTGATAGCAACACAACCAGCTGCAATGCATGGAGCCATGATGTGCATCTTATCCGAGCAGTTATTTGTTATGGCCTATATCCAGGAATTTGCTCTGTTATGGTATGTCTCAGTTTGTTTACGTAACATAGTATATATTTTAACGCAATGACCCTTCTCCAAGCCCCAAAGATATAGATTTCTGCTTGAAGCTGTAAATTCTGTTTTCGTATTAAATATATAGTATTGTTATGCTTCATGACCTGTTAAAAGTTACTATCTAATTTTATATGTAGCATAGCGAGAAGTCCTTTTCACTGAAAACAATGGAGGATGGTCAAGTACTACTATATTCAGTAAGTTATTTCATTCAAGTTTTATAATTTATCATTCCATGCTGGTTATAAATATGGTACAATTTACACAGATTTTTGTGTTGTCTTTTGATGTTTTGCTTCTCCTTTTCAACTTCACGTTGGTTCCATCTGCCTAGAACTCAGTTAATGCTCGGGAAAGCAAAATTCCATATCCATGGCTAGTTTTTAATGAGAAAATTAAAGTGAACTCAATTTTTCTCCGTGATTCAACTGCCGTGTCTGATTCTGTGTTGCTTCTTTTTGGTGGAAGCATCTCAAAGGGGGGAACTGTAAGTTTCTAAGTTCGTGGAATATTCTTTTGCCCTCATGCTTATTCTATAAAACGTTCATCTTCCCATGTCTATTTTAAATTTTGTTTCCACTCAAGTATCTTCTTTCTTCTGGTAGGATGAGCACTTAAAAATGTTAGGAGGATATTTAGAGTTCTTCATGAGACCTGCTGTTGCTGACCTGTACCAGATAATAAGGAGAGAGCTTGATGTTTTAATTCAAATCAAGGTTGGTGCAGAGCTCTACTGGAACACATTTTATTGAATGCAAATGTAATACTACCTTCGGTCCTTAATATATGAGCTAGTTGGGGATTGAATTCGGTCTTAAATGCAAGACCTCATTCGAGTTTGGGGGGGGGGGGGGGGGGGGGGAGGGGGGGGGGGGG
>JBAGKO010000002.1:9197421-9225508 GCA_037177275.1 Acacia concinna | reverse complement strand
TTAGCACCTAGAAAACCCCCCTAATTAGTTTAGTTAGTAATTAGGAAATTACTTAGGAATGCCAAATAATAGCTCCTTGAGAGAAGAACAGCTGGTTGCGCACTATACTGCATATTAGGTGCAATCATTTGACGACCGAAAACGCGACTAAATTCGGGCTTGATCAATGGCGCCGTTGCCGGGGAGCCATTAACTTGGTTCCTAGGTAATTGGTTTTCCTTAGTGATAATTTTAGATTTAGTTTTAGCTTTAGATTTAGGTTTAGGCTTAGTTTCCCTTAGTTTGCATATGTATTTGCATTACATAACATATAGCATTCATTCATTGCATAATTTTCCGCTAGAGTAACTTTCTGGAGTTCACAGTCACGACCTACATTCATCCAAGTCGCGACTTGGACTCTTGCCCTGTTAAAAAATGCCCTCGGGTCACTTCAGTCGCGACCTCAAAATCTGTAAGTCACAACCTGAAACCCTAATTTGCTAAGTTGCTCTCGGCTCACTACAGTCGTGACCTGTACATGTGCAATATTTCTTGTGTTAATGGAGCTTAAATTAGCAGCAAAATCAATTATAGTCATTGAACCATAACTTTTGTCTACGTTTATATATACTTCATTCAGTCATAATTATAAGAGTCTGTTGACTTTTTCTAGAGAATTTTAATAAAGTTAATTATATTACTTAATCACATTATATATTGTGTTTTATTATATTATATATTAGTTCATAAGTCAAACAACATAGTTTGAAGCAAAACGATAAATTTAAATATTTTAAAATAATGTAATTATCTTTCTTATGATTTTCCAAAAAAAGTTAACTTACTCTTATAATGATCGGAGGGAGTAACTTGGAAAACAAGATTTTGAAAATCTCCCATACTCGTTGAGGACATTATACAGACTTTAATTACATCTGATTATGCATATATGTTGGTGTTATTTTGAGATGTCTACCACATCATATTTAACTTCTAAGAGCCCTCCTTTAGGGTGTGTTTGGTTGGAGGGGAGGGGAGGGTATTAGCTCCCCTCCCCTCATTTGGTTTAGAATTTTGGAGGGGAGGGGACCCCAAATATTCCTTCCCCTCCCCTCCTACACCCCATTTTGATTCCCCTCTAAATTAAGGGGTTTTGAAGGGTAACCAAAATTTTGAACTTTTTTGCCCTTACACTTTATTTGATATTCCAATAATGCCTGTGATGAAAAATATTATAATAATTGAAAAATTTTTATTATAAAAGAAATTTAATATAAAAATATATTATTCTAAAATTCATTATATTAAAAATTATTTGATATAAAAAATATTTTTATGAATAAAAAATTATTATAATTATAATATAACCTATTATAATTTTAATTTAAAAAATATTATATCAATTAAAGTTTTGTTATTATTATTATTAAAATATATATTTTAATAATTAAAAATTATTATAAAATAAATTTTAATAAATAAATAATATAATTATAATAAAGATCTATTATAAAAAAATTAATTTTAAAAAATATATTAATAAATATTTATTTTATTTTTAAAAATATAATTTGATATAAAAATATATTTTTATGAATAAAAAATTATTATAATTATAATTTTTTCAATTATAATTTTAAATGAAATATTATTTAAAATAAAAATATATTAATAATAATATTATTAAAAATTAAAAATAAATTTTTAAAAATAAAAAATTAATATGAAATGTATTTTAGAAATTATTATATTTTAATATATTTATAATTTTATTAAAATTAAAAATTTATTATTTTAAATTAAAAATATTTTTTCATAAATCAGTAAATGTTTTAATTATAGTATGTTAATATAATTTAAATTAATAATATATCAGTATAAATGAAATTATGTTGTTTTATTACATATAAATTTAAAATATTTTGTTATAATAAAAAATATTATTATATATATTTTAAATTATTTAAAATTTATAATGTTATATTTGGAAAACATTATTACATGTTTAAAATGTATTATTGTAGTAATAAAATAATGGGTGAATTAATTTGTATAATATACAAATAAAAAATATAAGCTAATACGTTAAGGGTAAAATGGTAAATTGTGATTATTTCTCACCTCCCCTCCCCTCCCCACCAATCAAACCAAATAAGGTAGTATTCTATTCTTCCCTCCCCTCCTTCCCCTTCCCCTCCATCCCCTCCCTTCAAACCAAATAGGCCCTTAATCTATTTGAACGCCTTGTATAGATGGAAAAGCAAGGATATGGGCTTGTTTGGGTCCCTTTTTTTGGAAAATGAAATTGCAAAGTGTTATGTAAGGATAATTTTAATCCCTAAATTCCTAAATTGGTATTAGGTTAAATTAATTTAGAGAAGAGCAACGTTAACATATAATGGTGTAGCTACTTAGAAGTGGCAATAACCAAGAGAGGTATTAGTTGTATCTCTTAATTAAATTAGCCTAGGCGCTGGTTACGATTACGCCCAAATTAGTATTAGGCGCTAGTTACGATTAACTGAATGTATATTACATTAATCTATAAATAAGACTAATCCTCTCTCATGTACATAAGATGATTGTTGATTAATGAAGTATTTTGTTATGTGAATCTGTCTCTCTTTTGCTTATGTTCTATTATGTTCTTCTCTTCTCTTTTACCCTTCCCTTCATCTTCCCTAAAACACTAAATCTAAAAAATATATAAGATTAATATTACAACCTTGTATCATTTGCCTATCTTCTGTTATGTTCTTCTATTCTCTTTTACCCCTTCTCTTCTTCTTCCCTAAAACACCCTATCTCAGAAACATACAAGATTGATATTACAACCTTGTATAAGTGGCATTAGAGCCAATCTCTCTTCAGCCTCACGCTCCGCATGTATGGGACTTACCAAAAATCAAGAAAAGGCAAAGATGATTGGAGAAGGTTCAAAATCAATGGAGGATCGAATTTCCAACTTAGAGTAGAAGTTCTAGACCATAAATTACCTCTAAGAATTAATCTTAAAGCTTAACTAGAACTTTAAAAGCTTCAAGAATGAGATTCATGAGCGACTTGACTCTATTTCAAACCCCTAGTAGCCATCAACGCTTTGATCGTCACAACCCATATATGAATCATCCACATAACCATGATGACTAGAAACCGACGCAGTTCACTAAACTCGAGTACCCAAAATATACTGAGGATGATATCCTTTTATGGCTTTTGAAATGTGAAATGTATTTTGAACTCGATGAGACTCCTAAAGCCAACAAAGTGAAGATGGCATCAATAAACCTTGATTAGAAATTGCGAGCTCGAACGAAGATGAGGGGTCACTTACCAATTTGAGAAGAAGATGTTGTTCTACTCCAAGACACCTTTAGTCCACCCAATGAGTCTCCGATGGATGCCTTCACCCATCTTTGCCAAATAGGGTCTTTGACGGATTTTCATGCATTATGGGATGTTGTTACAACCAATATTGACTTGCTTGAAGATTATTTGGTGGATGTATACCTCTCAGCCTTGAAGGGAGATATTGGAGCTGTCATCTATATGTTCTACTCGAGATCACTGGTAGAAGTCCGAAAGCTTGCACGAATGCAAGAGACAATGATCATGACCTAGCCCCAGCAAACCACCTAACCCAACCCGATTCGAACATCAATCCACCATAGCGCCTGCCTAGCCCTCTTCCACCAATATGGGCCCTTACAAAAATGCTTTGCTAGCCCAAATTCCTTCTCTACTGATTGCCTTATACCATCTCTATCCAAGACTACACCCTTGCCACCCAAGAACCTGAACAAAGGATTAAAACCACTTACACTAGAATAGGAGGTGGATCAAAAGGCCAAAAACTTATGTTTTTATTGCCATGGGCCCTTTACATGTGACCATAAATGTGCTCAATGCTAGAAATATCAACTTTTTTATATGGAAACAGATTTAACTATGACAGATACCCAAGACATGCTCCTGATCGTGAAGAACTAGATGAGGAATAACCTTTAATTTCATTATATGCTATCAATGGTGTTGATAATATTTCCTCTATGAGAGTGCAAGGTTATGCAAGCAAGAGACCAATCTAAGTCCTTAATGATAGTGGCAGCTACCATGATTTTATGGATCTATAACTAGCAAGAAAGTTGGGCTGGAATTCTACTAAAACTTCATCTTTTTCGCTTGTGGAAATTCTTGGTGGTAACAAACTAAAGGTTTATGGTATATGAAGGGATTTAAGTGGAAAATGCAAGGCTTATAATTTATTTTTTACTTTAGAATTATGGACTTGTATACATATGACTTAATATTGGGATTCCAATGGTTAAGGAGTATTAGAAATGCATTTTGGGATTATAGTTCTCTAACTGTGTATTTCTGGCATAATGGTAGCTTAAGGAAATTTAAAGCACAACCACCTAACACTTGATACCTAATCGGACCGAGATTGTCATCTAAATCGATCTGTTAGAATGATTGCACCAACTAAAATACAGTATAGGGCAACCTATCGTTCTTCTCAAGGAGTGCTAATTGGAATTCCTAAGTAACTAATTTTTAAACGTAACCTAATTAATTGATCAATTAGAGGGTTTTTATGGTGCAACTAAACTAAACTAAAAAGAAAATATTTTTGGGTTTTTTAGGGTTTTGAAAATAGTTCTGGATGATTAAGTTTCTTATGATGGAGTAGTCCCTCGGCAATGTTCACTCGGCTATTATCGCTCTCTCAAAAGATATTGGGAGTTTCTTAAATTCTCTAAGTTCAATTTAAAAACCCTAAGCAATTGCTTAGGTCCAATGGTTTAATTAACGAAAATTGTTCCTTGAATCCAAGGTTAATTAATCATTAATTAAATTGTTGTTTAGTCCCTTAGACTGCACTTAAAAGATGAATGAATGAATCCTTGAATTGTCAATCAACAATCTGAGGGTTATGCGTGAGAAGAAGAATCAATCACAATCATGAGAATTAAACTAATCACACATAAAAGTCTTAAACTCATATAAATAATTAAACCAATAATTCAACATCAATATTTATGCATAAGTCAATCCAAATCTCATATTACAATTATAATCTTAGAACATCAAATCTAGTAAAACTCCTAGATCTAGGAAATCCTATAGAGAGATGAAGAGAAAGATCGAAATTAGAAAATTACTCCCCTGGTTATTCCTTTGAGCTCAAGCCTCGCTTTCCATCACCGAGAGGCTAAAGGATTTAGCCTCCCATGGCTTCCACTCTCTCATTAATGCTGTTAATCTTTGAATCCATAAGAGATTTGTTGAAACTTGGTGAGGATTATGGTGGTTTGATGGTGTATGGTGGATGGAATTTGGTGGATAGATGCTTAGGGTTATGGATTATAGTTAGGAATTAAAGGGAATTGGTAATTTAGGGTTCCAGGCTATCTTACTCTGAAATCTCACGAGTAATCACTATCATTAATCGTAAGTAAATCCCCTTTTTATGGGCTAATCAAGAACCCTAATCCAAAACCCAATATCTCATATTACAGTCTCAAGTCGTGACCTCAGGGTATCCACGTCGCAACCTAGCTTCGTGGAAAATTCTTCCAAGCTTGACTTTGCTTCAAAACGCATAGATTCATTAAACTTCTCAAGTCACGACTTCACAAGTCCAAGTTGCGACCTCAGGTGGCATATCACTATTCTTCATGCGCTTGGGCCTTTAAGTTCCTATGTCTGCATCTTGGGCTCCAATTTCTCTTTTGATTGCCTGAGAAAGTAACAAAAATACTTTTGCTAAGGCTAGTGAAGAATTACATAAAGAAGATAAAATAATCATATTTTTACCCTTAAATTAGCAAAATGCAAAGTATGATCCATGTATTCCAAAAACTATAAATACAATGCAAATTGAGGGTAAACATGTGCAATTTAGTTAGAAAACACCCAAGAAAACCATATAAATATTGTGTCTTATTAGTACCTTGCATATCCTTCATAGTCAAAATAAAGCTTTCATTATGAAGCTATGTTAGGCCTTGTTAACAAAAAAGACTCTTTGTGGGTCCAATGCATTATAAGTAAGTACAAATATGGAGATGGAAAATTACAATAGTCATAAAGAAAAGAAATCAATAAGTTGTATGGAGTGAAATTGTCACTATTTGGGACACTTTTTGTAAGGAGATTGGGAGCAAAATTAGAAATGGCCAGGACACTAATGCTTGGTGGGAACTGTGGACTAAGTTGAAACAACCCCTTTTCCATTATGTTGACAAAAATCATCATGTCCTATATAATGAAGTCTGAGTTGCCAACTTTATAATTGTTGTGGGAACATGGGACTAGTTAAATTGGCTCTTTTTCTACCAAACTGGGTAGCATAATGCATTTTAAAAATGCCTCCTCCTTCTAGCCACACTGAATTTGATTCTTTGCTATGGAGAGCTTCCCCTAATAGAATATTTAGTATCAAGACCACTTATAATTTTGTTAACAGAAAGAAGAGACTAAGACCTTGATCCACCTTGGAAGAATATCTGGCGATGACTAATCCTGAAAAGAGCAAAATATTTCATGAGAGTAAGACATGGGTTAAGTGAGAATAATGAATGTCCTTTTGAGTGTTATTGTGAGGAATCAATTCTTCATATTTTGAGAGATTGTAAGACAACATCTTTAATGTGGCTTTCTATTGTTAACCCTTTATATCATATTAATTTTTTTAGTGGTAATTTACAAGATTGGTTACAATAGAACATTCAGCATAATGCAGGGTCATACTCTTTTGGCAAATGGCCCTATATAAAATTTTTTGGTCTACTTCATTGGATCATTTGGAAGAATAAATGTAGAAAAATCTTTGAAACAAGCGGCAACAACCATACGTCTTTGCTTTACTAGTGCAAGTACTTGCTTTTGGAAGATATGGAGAGTGGATAATTACACCAAAAGGTATACAAAATCCCAAGCAAACTTCAGGAATGATGGTGCTCGCCACCTAATGGATTCTTAAGTATTGATGCAGATGGCTCGATTAAATCTCATTGGAGAGTGGCTACGGGGAGATTGCTACGTGACCATAATGGCAACTGGTTGGGTGGTTTCTTGCAAAATTTAGGGACCTGTTCACCCACAATAGCTGAAATCCTACCAATTTATGCAGTAAAGAGATAGCTTTCAATAAAATACGCTTATATTCTTATTCCATAGAAGCCATTTATACTATAATGGTTAACGGTTGAAGTTATCACCCTCTTCAGCATGAGATTATCAAAGCCAGAAATCTCAGTTTCTCCAACTAGGATCTTCATATAGTACACATCAATAGAGAGGCAATGCGTTGTGCAGATTTTATGGCCAAATCAGCACATTACCCAAACATAGAGCTAAACATAATCAATTCTCATCCAGCTCTATGTTTGAATCTTATGTTAGTTGACCTAAGCTAACATTAGATTTTCTTTTGATTTTTGATTTTAGTCATTCTTATGGCCTCATGCTATTTTTACAGATTCCAAATGTATCACTTACTAAGGATGAAGGGATGACTTATTACAAAGATCCTCAATTAACAAGTTAAAAGTGAGGTTTTGTATTGGAAACATCATCATTTTTTTAAGTAATGAATAAAGAAAAGAGTAAGAGCTCAACACAAAGGACGAAGGGCACAAATCTTAAAGGAAACACCCTCACACTCTGATGGATAAAAGGGTTGTGTGGGGCCAAAAGACCATAAATGGTATAATACAATAAATACTTATTTACATTGTATCACATAGAAAATGGGTCAGTATGCACTTACATTCTTCAATATCAATATATATATATATATAATCCATTTGGTCTAGTCATCTCAATCATGTGGCTCACTACATACTCATTTTACTGTTCATCTTAGCCGACCTTAAAGCAACAACTCAATCAATTGCTTTAGGTTGCGTACAAACCTAGCAGGCTATATCCACATCCCCTTGAATTCAAATGTCAAATTTCAATTTCAAGAAGTCACCTTTTGTTGAATCACATTTTTCAAATCCCAAAATACATCACCAAACCACGAATTCTCAAGTTCCTACTTTCAATCTTAAAAGTTTACTTGATCTTCTTCAACCTCTGCTAGTCTATTATGAATACTTTCCTTGTCCTGAATCCTAGCCTTCCATTATAAATGGTATTGCTGGACTCAGCCTGAAGGGTGATGGACTTCTCAAAATCACTAATGAGCACTGTGGGAGACGAGTTAGGGTGGTTCAGCCAAATGGAAAGGACGACAACGAGATCATCAGTTGTTTTAGAGAACACAATTTTGACAAGAGATGACACTGATGTGGTGTCAATGTTCCCGTCGATGAAGGAAGAGGACGAGTCACTGCTCTAGAGAGCACAATTATACGGCAATGACGTTGTTGGTTGTTCTAAAGAGCACACATTTTTTCTATATTTCTAGATCTAGCAATGATGTTGGCTCCCAGATCTAACGACAATACCAACAGAGAAGCTACCACACATTGAGCAGAGGTAGCCTTTCAAGTCAATTAGGAAAGGAAAATATTTATACCTCTTAGGAAATCATAGATTCTAAGTTCCAAGTTAGGCTTTGAGCTAGAAATTATGCATATCTTAGACTTGCCTGCTTATCACACAATAATGATATGTACCCTTCTTGGTTTTCTCTCTGCAACTTTGGTGAAATATAGCTTCACTTCTATTGCCAACATACCTCACCAATCTCTCTTAGGCATATGATCTTTTTTTTTAAATGACTTCTTTTTAAATTATTACAATGTTATGGGTTTATAATTTATCGGAATTTAGAGCTGAATATGACCCAAAAAGTGATTTATTGGAACAAGAGTTAATGCTAAGAGGAAAATGGTATCAACAAAAGGATGTAGAGGTAAGCTTCAAAATATGGAATCCATTATGGTGGTATAATTTTAGTGTTTGATCTTTTTTTTTAAAATCCATAATGGGGATTCTTTAGTTTGGTTGTAGTTGACTTTATAATGTATTTGATGTGGTACATGTCTAGGATACTAATATGCTAAATTCAATATTTTGTAGAGAAAAATAGCCGGGTGATATTCTTCAATGCAGTCATTACATGCCCATTATTAGTCCCAAAGAAAATCCTCTACCATGCGTAATATGTTGCCATGGGAGTTGGTGACTATTTTAGTTTTAACATGCAAGTTAATGCCCAATACACTTCTATTTAATCTTTTCGGTAATATTTTGGACATTTCCAACTCTATTGCTTTGAAGATTATGATCATTATAGTTTTAACAAGAGTATATTATCATTGTGTCTATCATATCAAGAGGTGATTTTAACATGGATACAACCTTCTTTTTGACCAAATGATATGGTATTACGAAAGAAGTGAGCTTAGTGATTTCTCCTTGAACTTCGATCAATTTCAAAAATTTGTTACTTTTTACTAGGTTGTAACCCATAAAAGCTATATTGTGAATGTTATCATTCTAATTTTAAACATGAAGAAGTTATAAATGGGGTACTTAAGTGTATTTCAGTATAATCTACCAATTTATTTTGTTTCAAATGGTTGGTGCTAAACTAAAACTTATATTTTTCATTTTGGGTCATGAAAATTATGGATTAATAGTTCTAAACATGAATGCAACTTTTAGCTGGTAGATGGTCTAAATTTTAGAGTCTTAGTTCAATAAGTTTGTGTTGACTGGGTGTTATATTTGTGATAGTGGATGTAGGGCGGATGGAAGTAAAGCTACTATAATTTTTCTTCCTTCAAATATTATAGCTTATACTCTGGATTTCTCATGATCTGGACTTTCTAGAGGGAGCATGTTACTTTAGTATGCAATGAAGTGAGTTGTATAGCTATTTCAATATCACATTTGGTTATTAATTGAGATGCGAGACTAAATTGGGAAATCAATAGATAGATGGGCATGTAATGCTTCAGTATAGAAAAACATTGTTTCTATTTAGTCTAACCTATTGGAGATAAGTAAATAACTAGTATATTGTATAGATATCCAAAGTTCTTCTTTCCTCATGCCTAAATTTGTGATAGTATAATTTTGCGGATAAGATAATATATTTCTTAAACATTAGGTGACTTCTTGAGCAATACCATATTCTATATGTATGTGAAGGGTACAACCAAAGGATGGCATAGAGAATCATAGCCTTCTATAACAATAGCAACAAATTCAATTTTTTATGTTATATACACATGTAGAGTTTGATTTTCATTTCAAACTTTTTTACTTTCTCTGATGGTTCATGCAATATATAATTTATATGACAAGCTATTGTTAGTTCATGGAGCAAAAAATTGTTTAACTTCCCAACTTAAACCACAAGTATCATATTTCGTCTAAAATTAATCACTCACACAAAATAGACAAAATGAATATAAGATTTGGTTTAAAATCAAACACTAATACTAGAAAGGTGTATTGTCTTTAATACCAAGGGTTCCTCCTTTTGTATTGTCTTTTATGCTTGCTTTGAGAAGGCCCACAAAAAGCTTATCCTTCTATATCCTTTTCTTAGATACTCCTTTTTTTCATGGATATTATAATCTGCTGCTATTCTTTTTTAATAAATTATTGAATATTTAATCGTTAACACTAATCCTACAATTGTAGAGATTAACCTAGCTTTCACAGTATAATTGTTGGTCTTTAAGATTCATAATCTTGCCTGTATGCATTTCTAGTTGTAGGGTGCATTTTAATGGTCAAATAATTGGATTGCTTTCTTCTTTTTCAACCATGTTCAATGGGCCTTTACTGAAAGCAAGACATTCAAGGACTCTATTTGTTTTCCCCTATTGATTATGCCTTTTTAAAAGTTTGCTCTACATTTGCAAAAAAAAAAAAAAGGTAATTGATAGAAATTAAGTATCCATTCTCTCTACATTTATTGTTATATATACCTTCAATCTTGCTCTTTAATTTTTATTTTTTAGCAATCTTGCATACCACACTAGTTTGTTTGAGCAAAAAAGTAGAGAAAACATATTCATATACATGCCATGAATGGAACTGATCATACCATTGGGTAGTTAGCTTCCTTTTCTTTTATATGATATCTATACGATATTTTCCTTCTGAAAAGGTTAGAAAGGAAGTTTGACATTCAATAAAAGTGAATAGGAAAGGGAAGATAGGGGGACTTGTCAGCAATGCCCAAGGCATTTTTCTGATCAAAATGTAAACACAAACAAATTAGGTAGAAATGAGAGAAAAAGCAAAAGGACATATAAAGGATCTTGGAAAATGATGGTCATTGGTTGCAATTCTGAAACATATTTCCTTCAAGTAGATTATGCCATGCATATGTAGACAAATCAAATAAAGCAAAGCTAGACATTACATGTTTGGATTGTTCTTTTTTTTTGAAGTAATGTCTCTTTATCTATGCTTGCAGGTGGCTAACAAAGCTAAAAAATATATTTCTATACTCATGGTATAGGCATCCCAGAGTTAAGGTATAAATTGTTTCTATGCATTTAAAATAGCTTACAAGTTATAGAATTTACACATAGTTGTTTCAATATTTCATCTATAAGCAGGTCACATTGATTCTACTGTGCCATATTGGACAATATAGGGAGTGAACAAAATTTATTGGAGCTTACTCAAATTAAGTATATGCTAATTTTTTAAGCCGACAACACAAGATATCTAAAGTGGATAACAAATGATATTCAACAATCCTAATATAAGAATCTTAGGCTCCTTCCAATTTTAAGGCCTTTTGAGAAGTGAAAGATGATTGATTATATGTTGCACTATCTAGAATAAGAAGGATAGAAGGATAGATAGTTTAAAGATTAATATTGGAAAACATGAATGCCATAAACCCAACCAAAAGTGATGTATAGAAAAACCTTTTTTAAATGCATATGTGTAATGATATACGAATTTAGATATACTTGGCGTCCTTTTCTTTCATTAATCATTAATGCCAACAAGTATTTGTAGCTTTTTATCCTTTTTTTAATCAATAATTGGATTGATTTTTTTTTAGTTCCATTTAGAAAGCATTTATAAAATAACAATAAAATAGAGAGATATTATAGACATAAAAAGAACAATTCAATTATAAGTGTATAGATTTTTTACTAATTTAAATGGATGAACAATCTTGGATTCCTATTACAAGAGCAGCACCAAAGCAGCACAAGTCACTAAGATGTTGTATGGTTAATAAAATCTTTGGTACATTTGAGTAATTGCTATGTCATTCAGTACCGTTGAATGAAATTGTATACTTAGTGCATTTAGAATTGTTGTTGTCATGATCACTTTTGCTTGGAACATCTTTTCTATCAATTTGTAAGAGTTGCAAGTACTTTCTCCTCGTGTAGGGCATAAGAGTACATGGTCGTTGTAAGAAAAGGTAGGTCTTAGAAAAATTTTAAACTCCTATTTCTACAATGTCAAAGTGATGGTGAGAGGAAAAAAGGGTCAAGCCACAATCTAAAAGCTGAAAAGACATTTATCAAACCATTTAAGACATGTGGGAAGCAAAATAGGAACAGTAAAAGGGAGAGGAAGAACACAAACTTGAGGGATGTAGGTAGATGTGGCGCCGCAGACTAGAAGGAATGAGAATGAAGAACTCTTCTATATAAAATTAGGTCTAGGGTTGGGATCCCTTAGTAATATAATTAATTTTTTTAAGAAAATAATAAAGTAATAAATCTCAATCAATAGTATTCAGATTGTTACTTGTAGCATTTTTTATTACTTATCTCAATGCTAAGATATAATTCCACACACATACCCATATATTAAAAATAATTATTTTAATGGAGTATTTTATTTGCATTATTTTTTATAGACTAATTAGTTTAATAAAATTCATTTTTTACTTGATATATTTATTTATTTATTTTGAAAAAATGTATAAATTTATTCTTACTCTTGATTAAATATAATTAAACTACAACTAACTCTAAGCCCAAATTTTAAGATGTTACAGACCATACATGAATAAATGAATACAAATTTACCCTTAATCATTTCATTAGCCAATTACCTATCACCCGCATGGTTATTTCATGGTTAGTCTATAGTCAACCAATTGTTCTCCCAACCTTGGAGTTTCCACCACATCCAGCTATTTCAAATTAAATTATTCAATCCCTAGCTATTCTTCACCTCCCTCTATTGCCTCAAGCTCTAGCAACGTAAATTCCACTCAAAGCCTTTACCTTTTTATATCACATCCACGGTCACATTCATGGGCATCTGGGTCTTTTCGTGATTTTCTAGGGCACTTGAAACCCGTTTTCATTTAAATAGTTGAAAATGGATTAAGGCAAGAAACCATTTTCAAATTGAAAATAAAAACTAAACATCTGCCGATAGCAGGAAAATCTTATTTTCCTTTTCCTACCCCCATTTTCAGCGAACCTAACATGCTCTTAAAAAGTTTCATGAAGAAGGAAAGTTGCATTGAGTTAGACATTGATCATAATCCAACTCCACTTAGCAAGATAGCATTGTCTAGGAATGTGACTCAAATCTTCAACATTATGCTCATCAGTAATGTAGAGGGGTTTGCTTGTCATGTACCTTTCCTAGTTAGTCAAAAAGTGTTTCTTTGAAGACAAGACATATGAAGGTTCTGATTTGTTGGGCACTATGCCAATACAAAGCTAATTCCCATTTACACATTTGCAAGACTTTTGCCGAAAAATACATTGCAACGCTAAGTATCCTCACATAAAGCCATATAGGTTAAAGATATAGAGAAGGAACCAAATATTTCATTTGGAGTTGGAACCTTGTTCTGGCTATTGTAACAAAAACTCACAAGTGAATAAGTGCTCAAACTTGTTCTATGCTCATTGTTCATGAGTTAATAAACTAGTTAAAGCTCCTCACTAGTATACTTGCGAAAAAGAAATCGACTTAAGAGGACCTTGCTCTGCCATTTAGAATTTAATCTTAGGGAAACCTATTTAGAGATACAAATACTTTCATTCAATTTTTAATTTAGTACTTATGTGTTTTTTTCCTCCTAATTAAATGATTTAATTTTGCCCCATTTGTATCATTAACTCATGTGTAAGAACTAACAATGGTAGGAGAGCAAAGTTGCAAAAGCTAATGATGTTAACTATAAAGTGGGGAATTGGAATATATTATTCCATGTAATTCTATACGTACATGAGAGTCCTATTTATATATAAGGATAAGAGACAAAGTAATACTGAAAATATTGATAGAAATTAATATTGTCTAATTGCCTAATTATGTACATTGATATCGTATAATCTCATATAATCAATCACAAGAAATTAGGGCCCTGATTTCCAAACACCCTCTCAAATTGGAGCAAATACATCAATCATACCCAACTTGTTGCACATATATTCAACTCTTGTTCTGGTGAGGGCCTTTGTTAAGAGATCACCTAACTGGTCATTTAATTGGACATGTCTCATGAAAATAATGTTATCTTTAATCTTCTATAGAACAAAGTGGCAGTTATATTCAATATGCTTTGTTGTTCATGAAATATAGAGTTGGACACAATGTGTAAAGTTGCTTTATTATCACACCACAACTTTATGGGCAATGATGTGGTAACTCAATTTCCTTCATCAATTGATAAATCCACATGATTTTCTATACCGACTAAGCCATTGCTCTATACTCAGCCTCTACAGTGGATTTTGAGACTACTCCCTGCTTCTTACTCTTCTATAACACCAAATTTTCACCCACAAAGACACAATATCTTGTGGTGGATCTTCTTATGGCTTTTGATCCTGCATGGTTAGCATCACAAAAACGCTCAACTCTAGTGTGACTATTGTTCTTATACAGTATTCCATGTCCTAGGGATCCCTTCAAGTATTGTAACACATGTTCCAATGCTTCCCACTGGGCCACCATCAGTGTTGATATACACTGACTTAATACACTATACACAAACTGAATATCTTGTCTCATTATTGTAAGATAATTCAATCTTCAAATCAATCTTTTGTATCTCTTTGGATTCAAAAATGTTTTATCTTTTCAGGATCAACCCTCTTCCTAACATCTTCAGGAAGATCTTCAAATGGAATACTATCGTCAAGCTCTAAAAATGGATTGTAGATCACAGGAATACTGCTAGGTGCTACTCCAAGCTTGCCAGTCTCTTTCAGGAGATCTAGTACATAATTTCTCTAGGTAAAAAATATGCCTCTCTTACATCTCATTACCTCAATCTTGAGAAAATACTTTAAAGGACCCAAATTTTTGGTTTGAAAATGAGAATTAAGAAAAGCCTTGAGTTCTGAATTTCTTGTAGTGTTGCTGCCAGTTATTACCATATCATCAACATACACAACAAGAAAGATTATACCAGCATCTGTGGGCTGGTGAAACACAGTGTGATCCCACTTGCTCTCATTTAACCTAAACTACTTGATAACAACAGAGAACCTATCAAACCATGCACAAGGACTCTGTGTCAATCCATATAGTGACTTGAGAACGTAACATACCTTTTTTTCCCCCCTGAGCAACAAAACCAGGTGGTTGCTCCATATAAACTTCTTCTTGTAAGTCGCCATTCAAGAAAGCATTCTTAACATCCAATTGATGAAGATTCCAACCAACCATTACTGCCAGAAAAATTAGCAATTGTATAGACGTCAATTTGGCCATAGGAGAAAAAGTTTGAGTATTCAATGCCATATGTTTGGGCATAGCCCTTTGCAACTAATCGAGCCTTCAAACATTCCATGTCATCGGCTTTAGTCTTGATTGCATAAACTTATTTACACCCAATAACTTTCTTCCCCAAAGATAAGGTAACGAGGGTCCAGCTACTAGCCTTTTCCAGGGCCATCATTTCTTCTTCTATCGCATCACGCCATCCCGAATGAGTTAAGGCTTGGGAAATAGAGGTAGGTTTGCATATGGAATCTAAGGAGGTGATAAAAGCATATGAAGGTGGTGATAGGTGGTTATAGGAAACATTATTAGAGATAGGATAAGAAAAATTTGCATATCTTTTAGGAAGACAATGAGAACGTGTACCTTTTCGAAGGGTAATGGGTAAATCATTAGATGGGGTAGAATCAGTGTGATTGGAGATCTTAGGTACCACAAAAGGAGTATCAGAAGAAATAGTAAAGGGATCTGACATGAAGAAACATTGGGAGGGGTATAATTAGAAGCGACAATAGTACAATCAGTCGAATCAAATTCTGAATTATATGATAATGATGGTGGGATGATCCCTAGGTAGACAAGAGTATGATCAATATCACTGCTAACTCTAGATGACTTTGATGTCTTAAGAAATAGGAAGGGGTAGACTCATGAAACATGACATCAATAGACAAAAGGTATTTCTTAAAATCAGGAGAATAACAACTATAACCCTTTTAGACATGAGAGTAACCAACAAATGCACATTTTAAAGATTTAGAATTAAGCTTAATAACTTGTGGACGAATATCTTGAACAAAATAGACACAACCAAAAGTTTTGGGGTCAATGAAAAATAGTTTCTTATTGGGAAACAAAACATGATATGGGTTTCCACCAATTACAGAAGAATACATTCAATTTATGAGAAAACACACCGTAGAGATTGCATCTGCCCAAAAAAGTTTTGGAACTTTCATTTGAAAAATAATAGCTCGAGCAACTTCTAACAAGTGCCGATTCTTTCTTTCTGCAACACTATTTTGGGCAGGTGTATTTACACATGAAGATTGATGAATTACGCCATTGGTGTTCATAAATTCTATAAATTGGCTTGAAAAATATTCCTTAGCATTATCACTTTGCAAAACTTTTATGGGACAATCAAATTGGGTTTTGATTTCAGCAAAAAAGTTGCGAAAATGCATAAAAACTTCAGAACAATTGCATATAAGATATAACTACATAATTCACGAAAAATCATCTACAAACGACACAAAATAACAAAAACTAGCACATGACTCAATAGGACAAGGGCCCCATACATCAAAATGGACCAAATCAAAATGGATGCAGCCCGTTTATTAACCCTAGGTGCCAGATAAACACGATTGTGTTTGGAAAACTGGCACAACTCACACTCTAAAGAAGAAATAGATGAAAATTGAGGAAACATTTTCTTCAAAGAGAACAACAAAACATGACCCAATTGACAGTGAACATCATAAATAGAAGAACCCCCAACACAAGCAACTGATTGCGGCAACGAATTCTCAACATAGTTGTGGTACCTTACTCATATCCCCTACCAATAATCTACCTCGTCGCATTATCTTGAATTAAATAGTAGTCAAGAAAGAGTGAGATAAAGCAATTAAGATGGTGGGTTAACTTACTAGAGGATAGGAGATTAAAGGTGAGGTCTAGAACATTAAATATAGAAGACAATGAAATAGTTGGGATAACATTAACAGTGCCTAAGCCTAAGATGGGAGTGGACAAGCTATTAGAAATAACAATGGAAGTAAGTTTGGCATCCCGTGCATACAAAGAAAACAAATGATAGTTACCTGTCATGTGATCAGTGGCCTCAGAGTTGATAAACCACTTTGTAGAAGATGTAGCTAAGCATGTATTAGGAGTACCTACAATAAATGAACTTGGGGACGTCGGCTGTGAAACAGGAATAGTGACAGATTGTTCAGAAGCATGTGCCACATGTGCAAATCTACTACGTTGCTGATCACGAAGTTGTCTATTTTGCAACTTCTTACAATTCTGTTTGATATGACCTGGTTCTTTGTAGTAGTTGCAAATAACATTGCTAGAAGTCTGAGATAACCCACCATTAGAGATTCTTGAGCCACCAAACTGATGATAATCACTGCGAATAGCCAAAGCACTACTAGCTAGAAGCACAGAGGATGAACGAATACTATCAGCTCAGAATACATAAGAAAAAACATTGTTGAGAGAAGAAAGGTCAGAGATGGACATAATCTATGAGCAAATAGTCTCACAAGACGGATTCAGTGCCTCCAAAAAAATTGATGATAGCCTGATGCTCCATATTCTTGATTATGGTTTGAAGGTTAACAATAGGAGACATTAGCACCTTCATCTCCTCATAAAGTTGCTTAAACTCAATAAAGAAATCCTTTAAGGAGCGATCCCCCTACTGAGAACAATAGAACCCCTTGCAAACCTCATAGACATGAGATGGATTACCCTAACCAAAAAAACACAAAAGCAAGAAAATCCATTAACTCCTTAACTATGCTACAATGACTAGCTGAGGAGAGAATTTTGGTCTTGATCGAATTTTTGATCTAGTAAAAACTCTGAGAATCTGCACGAATCTTCTCCAAGAATTATGTTTCATCCTCATTTCAAATGGTAGATCTTTTGTCAAATGGGCTTCCTTCTCCATCCCTATAAGATAAGCCTGAATGGTCTTATTTCAATCATGATAATTAGGTCAATTTAGCTTAACTAGAGTAAAGGTAGCCATCGTGAGTGTCTCAGGAGTAGATTTTGAGCCAACCATTACAAACAAATTAGAAAGAACAAATTACACCCCAAAGAGCAAATACGAAATCATTGAACAATACATAAGAAAAATGCAAAGAATTACCAATTAACCAAAAATTCTCTAAACTGTATTTGGTGTACCATAAAATGCTCAATTGACACAAATAAGAATAGAACACGAAAACAAATAGCCAAAATGAGTCATCAAGTGCAAAAACAACACAAAATGCAACAAATTGCACCGAAAATGACACTATTTGCACGAACAGAGGAGCAAAAGGTACCAAAAAATTGCAAAAACACCTGGACAAGGTTGGGGAAGATGAGACAAGGACAATGCCAACCAAAGAATAGTCGCAAACCAGAATTAAATCAAGAACACGAAGACAATCTCAAAACCCCTAAAAAAATGAAAGGCTCTGGTACCATGTAAAGTGGGAAATATGAATATATTATTCAATGCAATTCTATATGTACATGAGAGTCCTATTTATATACAAGGACAAGAGACAAAGTAATAAATGAAAATAATGACAGAAATTAATACTACCTAATTGCCTTTTTTTTTGGCCAACGGCCTAATTGCCTAATTATGTACATTGCTATCGTATAATCTTGTATAATCAATCACATGAAATTAGGGATTGATTTCCCTGATTTCCTAACATTAATAAAGCAAATAATTTAATTAAGAGAAAAATTATACAAATTAAAATTTGAGTGAAAGTATAAGCACTTCCAACTGAGTTTTTCCCTTTAATCTTAGTATTGTATCATGGATTCCATTTAATAAGAACCAGTTCAATCGATTCCTAAACCTTGCCTAAGTTCTTACAAAGGTAGGAGCGTGAGCCATGTTGGAAGCTTCTGTTTCTATGCATATCCCAATTGTATTTAAAGCTTTAACACCTTGATCCATATTCCATAATAGCTCAGGCTTTACAACCATATTCTAGGCATCCTTAGTTTAGAAAGCACTACCTCTAGTTGTTAATATAAAACTTATTTGATTAATTTGGGGAGATCAAGAGCTAAATAAATTATTACTTTCAATTTTTAATACAAGACTAGTTGACTTTTTTTTTTAAGGGATTAAGCAAGCCATGTAAGTTACATTAAAGTATTAATATTTATAGTTCTTTTGCAAACTAATGTATTTGACTTATAAACTAATATTTAATTTAATGATATGTAATATATATATTATGATTAAGTAGTTTATTTAACTTTTTTAATCTCTAAAAAAATCAATTAGCTCTTAACTAAGGAGCTGATGGAGTACCTAATTAAAACATATGATACAATCTCTTCGAAATACTTATATGTATATTTAAATTATATATATTAGTTTATAAGTCAAAAAAATTAGTTTTAAGAAAAGTGAAAAATATTAATACTTTAAAGTAATTGATTTAACTTCTTTAATTTCCCCAAATTAATTAATGAGTCTTGAAGTAATGATTTTCAGCTTGTAGTCTATGAAACCAGCATCCACAAACCTTTTGAAAAATATAAATAATTCCGTTTAATGGGACTAACAGTTCCCTGATTATTCTGAGCTTGTTTTGGTATTTTATATATGAACCTATCGAATTTTGTTTCTACTTGCTGGTTAATGTTCCCGTTTCTTTGCTTTCTTATTTTTCGCAAATAGGATTATTTAAGACATCCCCAGTAACTGTCAAGAATAATTGTGGAAGAGCAGAACAAATGTTTAACACATCAATCATAAACAACTAATATAACTATAATTTTAATCTTGATAAATTAATTACTCCCTACCCTCCTTTACATAAGATGATTCTATCTAATTCATAAGATAATTCTATCTAATATACGCATACCAATAAAAAAAGTTTAAAATAGTGAAAAACATAAAATTTATTATAAAATTCAATTCCTAATATTACCCTTATTAAGTACACTAAAGTCCAATATTATACTAATTTCTACTCTCTCAAAGCGCTGAAATTGTCAGCACTTCTTCTACAAAAGACACAATTTCTTGTATAAGATATCTATTAAAATGAAGGAAGAATTCTAGAAAAAGACATTAGAAATAGGGAAAAGACAATTAAGTACAGCGAAATTGGAAAATCCCAACTCAGTCTGTTTTGTACTTTTTTTGGGGTAATTACGAAAATGCCACTGTATTTTTCACAACACGAGTTTCGTAATTCACAACACCAGATACTACGTATTTACAACTCACATTGTAAATACTAGTACCTGGTGTTGTTAATTTGGATACTCGTGTTATGAATTATGAAACTCGTGTTGTGAAAAATTCAGTGGCATTTTTGTAATTACCAAAAAAAGTACTAAACAGGCTGATTTGAAATTTTCTGATTTCTCTGTACTAAATTGGGATTTCTCTATTTCACTTATCTTTTTTTAGAATTTTCCTTAAAATGAACTGGTATGTATAGGATAGCAAAAATGGGTTAAGGGTCATTTTTGACCTAGAAGTTTTTTTGAAAGATTTATTTTGCCATTGAAGTTTTTTAGGACAATTTTTCCCTCACCATTAACTCCGTCAATTTTAACCATTAATTGACTAAATATACTAAGTTGTCAGTCCACTTGTCATCCCAATTATTTTATGTGAAGGTACAAATTTGCCCCAAAAGCCCATATGTCATATGTTTCATTTTTTTAAAGTTAGATTTAAAACTTTCCTGACAAATTTTCACCTTAACAAAAAATAGCCAGATGACACATAGACTGTCAATTCAGCATATTTAGTCAATTAATAGTAAAAATTAAGAGAGTTAACAATCAGGGAAAATTTGCTCCCGTTTTGAAACTTCCAAGGCAAAATTGCCCCCGAAAAACTTTCGTGGCATAATAGCTCGTCTGCAAAAACTTCTAGGACAAAAATAACCTTTAACCTTAGGAAAAAATATATTTGCTTTAGATTTGTTGTACCACCAAAAAAAAAAAGGCTATGGGTTTGAATTGAATTTCAAATAACTATATGTAAGGGGAAAATATTTGTCTTTTTGGGTTGTAGTCTCTTTAAAACCCGTTATCTCTAAAATACTTATGCATCTCATTTGATTATGTATCAGTTATGATTTATAAATCAATCAAATTAATTTGAAGAAAAGTTATAAACATGAATACCCTAATAAAATTTATTTAGCTTCCTTAATGTGCTTAAATTAATCAACCGAGTTTTGTATGAACAATAAGAGGTAGTATGATTTTGAGGTTCTAATTTTCTGAAATGTTCTCTCCCAAAACCTTTTGGAAAATATACATGAACCCATTTAATGGGAGAAACACATCCTTGATCGATCATTCTAAGCTTATTTTCGTCTTTTACATATGAACCTATTCATTTTGGCTCTTGTATTAAGTTATCTTTTCACCAAAATGTTCTACTTAATGCTCCTTTTTTTTTTTTTGGCAAAGAGGATTGGTTAAGAGATCCCAATAAATGTTAGGGATAATATGGAAGAGTAGCACAAATATTTAACACATTAATGATAAATAACTAATTTAAGGAAAATTAATTATTCAGTCCTTATAATTTGACCAAGTTTATAAGTCAGTCCTTATAATGTAACTCACGACTCAATCTTTATATTTTAACTTATGGTGACTCGGCTATTAATTGTTATAGAACAATTGAGTCTGTGGTAACTCATCCTGTGTGGCATTATTGTCAGTCCCACATTAGCAAAAATGTGTTTTCTCTCTCCTCCTCCTCCTTTGCTCAGTTGTTGTCTCCTCTCTTTTCCCTCTTCTCAACAAAACTCACCCAATAGCAGCAAAAATACTCTCTGCTGCAGCGGCAAATATGGACTTAGAATAAAAAACTAGTGTGGAAATAAGAGTAATTTCTTGCTTTCGAGCTCTAGATCAAGCAGCAGATTTGCTGTTCGTGACCATAGGCTTGTTGCGATGGTCACCGTCAGACTTTGGGAGCTTATATCGGCTTGCTTCGGCGGAGGCGGACACTATCAGACTTGGAGGGCCTTTTTTTGGAATGAGGTCGAAGGTAAAAGTGAAGCAGATGAAAAAGTTAATTTGGGATTTGTATCAAAGGTTGCAGACGAGTAAATAATGGGAAAGGGTTGGGTGAAGAATTCATGGAGCTTAGAGGCTGAGAAGGAGTAGTAGATGAAAAAAAGTGAGGAACAGAGTGATGAGAGGAACATGATTGATGCCTTTCCAGAATTCTTTCATGGTGCTCAGGTTGATCTTGCTGAGGAAGAAGATAGAAATAATAATTTAAAGTGAGATAAAGAAGTATTTTGATTGCACAGAGGAAATATATCTCTAATAGAAACACGGAAGTATAAGTATAATTTTATTCTTTAGATGTTGGGTCTGAGAGGATTTTTGCCATTGTTGGGCGAGTTTGGTTGAGAAGAGGAAAAAGAGAGGGGGCGGAGTATGAATAGAGAGGACAACTGGGCAAAAGAAGAGGGAGAAAACACACTTTTACTGATGTGGCATTGACAACAATGCCACATAGGACGAGTCACTACAAACTCAGAATTTTTATAAAAATTAGGAAAGTTCGAGTACTGAGTCGGTACGAGTTAAACTATAAGAATTGAGTTGTAAATTCAGTCAAACTATAACTAAACAATTAACTTTTCTACAAATTTAGCTATATTTTTAATCTGCGTGAATTAGTCAAGAGTGTTATATTCAAGATAGGAGGATATATTTTCTTTAGGTTTGTTCTACCAAAAATTATATTTACTTTACAAACTTGTATTTCTTTGATTCAATTTTCCCTCATTATCTGGCACTCGAGCATTCAAGAAATCTCCACATATCCAATTACATTCACAAATAGACAGACACAAAAACAGAGCTTCTTCATGGAATTATTCCACTTTAGAATGTTGAACTTTCCAACATTTTCTCCGATTTTTTGTTTAGTAGGATGAAAATTTTGACATGTAAAAAATGAAAGTAATCAATCTTTTTCAAGTGTTACTCTTCGTTCAAGTTACTTTAATGCACATGCAATGCAAGAATGAGCAAATACTTGAGCAATATTATCACATGACATGCTACAGAAGTCAATATGAAGTCTACAAAACCACAAGCAAAACTGTCAGAAAATTATCAACCATCTTAATTCACAAAACCAAATCAATGTACCTTTTCTTCCTTTCTAATCTTTCTTTTTATCCCTTTGGATTACAGAAACCATCAATGGGCATTAAACCATTTAAAGCCTCCTCACATTTTATTGAACTCAGCATTTACTGCTAACAAGCTTGGACAAAAATAATTATGACAGATAGGATGTAGACCAAAAGTGCAGTAAACCTTAACTTTTAGTAGGTATAGCCCTGAATAAACATTCCTTTCTTGGCTTCTTCATTTTCACCCTCGGCAGAGTATCTTCCAAGTTGAGCCAAGGAGTTTGCTTTTGAACGTACCAGAAGAGCCTTCTGAGCAGCTTCAACATTTTCGGGACACCCTTGCCATGTCTTGAGCACGGTGTTCTGGAGTGCCCGTGCATATGAGAAGGAGACATGCCATGGGTTTGGACTTTGGTTCATTGCGTTAAGATTTAGTGTTGCGTCCACTTCAGATTGTCCACCGGACAAAAACTACAAAGAAAATCAGAACACACTTCAGGATATTGAATTACAGTTTCAATGGTCTGAATTTCCAGCTTAATGCCAAAATGGATTGCAGTAGAATTCATCATCAATCATCATGATTTGCATGTCACATTGATCCACAGAGTTTCATCAGTAAACAAAATCTGTGATTCAAACCCTATAAATTCTAGTAGGAAAAAACCATTTATATTCGGAACTATAATTTTGGAAACTGATTATGGTATATCATTTTGCTTGTTGCTTAAAATTAACTTCAATGGGTCGTACCATGATTCCTGGAACTGCAGGTGGAACTCTTCTCTTAAGCATTGTGAGTGTATATTTTGCAATGGTCTCTGGAGAAGCCTTTTCCTTGTGTTCGGCACCAGGTGTCACCATGCTTGGTTTGAGCAAAATTCCTTCAAAGATAACATTGTTTTCAGACAAGTAGTAAAACACCTCTGCCCAGACCTTTTCTGCCACCTCCAATGTTCTCTCAATTGGGTGGTCTCCATCAAGAAGAATTTCAGGCTCTACAATTGGAACAAGACCATTGTCCTGCAATGAAACACAGTGACCAACAATATAATAAAATTGTATGTGCCCCTAGTTGAATTTAAATTTGTTTTCTATTAGATTCATTAGTCAAATAAAGATGGTAAGTTGGGATATAAGGTTTGCATTTCTGCAGCAAAATATGGGATAGGATAAACATAATCGAAACATTCAATCAAAAACCAGCAGACACATAATCAAGTAAAATTTATGTAGTTAACAGGTGGTAAATAGTGCGAAGAATTGAAAGAGGAATGTAAAACTATCTAGAAGATTATGCTTTAAACCTTCAACCAAATTTATGTAGTTTCCACCAATATCTTGAATGACCATAAATTCATGCAAACGATGAGAAAAAAATGAAATTATGCTGAAAATATGTACCCCTTTTGTCGTTTACCACACACCACTCCTCTCGCCTGAAAGAGGAACCCCCATTTCCAATCCCCTGGGGGCAGGGGTTGGTGACGGTCCAGGAGACTATAAATGAGCTAAACAAGTGCATTTGTTACCTGAGTAGCATGCTAATCCATATCAAGTATATATTCATGGGCATATTAATACCTGAGAGATAGCAGCATAACGTGCAAGTCCCCATGCAGCTTCCTTAACAGCTAATGCAGAAGGACCGCATGGAATGCTAACGACTGTCCTCCTGTGCAGCACAAAACAAAAGACTGTTTGAACTCAAATTTGACCTGTCTATTAAGTCTTATAAACTTTGAATAATGTTTACAAACTTTGGAGCACACAGAATTTCAAGGGAATAAGAATGACTGACCACTTGGCAAATCTTGCACCCTGCTTATAATATTCAGCAGATCTTGAAGCCAATCCATCTAAACCTTGGCACCATGATTCATTGTTTGACCCTGGTAATGGGACCAAACCCTAAAAGTAAAAAGTAGAAATATGACTACCCAGCTGTATAATCAACAGGACAGAATTCCCAAGTCAAAGATTCCGGCAAGATTTTGTTCAAGGTACTTTTTGACAGCATACCTTGTCAACTTTGATTCCAGGAACAATCTTTCCCTCACGAAGGCAATCCACAAACTTCTTTCCATCTGTTGTTGACTGGTAAAGGGTTTCTTCAAAAAGAATGGAACCAGATATATATTCTCCAAGGCCAGGTGTGGTCAACAAAAGTTGCCTATAAGCCTGGCGATTGGCCTCAGTATTGTCCAACCCAATGGATGCTAACCTCTTCCCACATGTTGCATTTGACTCATCAATAGCAAGGATTCCACGGCCAGGGGATGCAATAGATTTCTATACCATGAAGTGAAAAACTATATTAACGTAACCCATGGGGGTTGAATTTTTCCAAATCCTGTTACATTATAACAATCATGGTATAATCTATATTGAAGAGATAAGGATTTCAACGCATCTGGCAAGAGAACTACTGAATCTCTCCATGTTATTTACAATACATTCCATTCCTTAAATAGATGTCAACCTCCATTGCACTACCAAATCAAGTGAACATCAACTTCAAGAAAGAAACTACTGAAATGAGAATAATTTTTTGAAGAGAAAAAAATATACGGAGATATGGTTCCGTTCTATTTGATACGACCTGAAGCTTCACATTAGGTTTCAACTTAAAATGCCAAATAAAATGAGAAAGTCGATATTTTATAGCTTCCAAAAGAAATAAAGAAATGCTTTTTATTCTCACAAGAAAAATCTTCATTTATCTTTGATTGTAAGACAGAAGAATACCCAATTGAATAAAATCATTTGGACAAATATATGCCATGGATTCAACTAAAACGATTGAATCAGTATAAGAACAAAGACAGCCCATAACAGGAAAGGCATGATCAAATCAGAACAATCAGTAGCAACAGAAAGGAAAAGAAGAGAGAAAACTAACGGCGGTTTGGACGAGTTCGTCAGAATAAGCGGAGGCGATGATCGGGACGGAGACTCGGCGAGTTGACGACGACGATCCTCGGCGAACAGAGAACGATTGCTGGCCGACCCATTGGGACGACAAAGCATTGAGTTTGGCGAAGCTTGCGCAAGCCATGGCTTCGATTCAACACAATGAAAAACGGAGAAAAAGAATGTGGAAAATGCAATTGATTATGCAGTATGCTGGGTTGTTTGACCAGAAAGGTGGCTTATGGAGACGGAGAGAGAGAGGAAGCTGGTTTTGTACCTAGAGGACTCCGCAGTGAAGCGGTAATAATAAGGTGACGATCACTCTGCAGTCTGTAACACCAAACGTCCAAACAACCCAACAGCCAAAGCTTTTTTATTCAAATATTATAAACAAAATAAATAAATACCGAAATGTAATAGTTTTCAGAGTATTTATCCAGATGCTACATGCAAATTCGACTTTCGGTTGTGCGAGTTTTGAAATTCGCATAACGCATATGCGAATTCTTCAGAAAGGAGGTGAGAGCGGGAAGAAATTGTAATGAACTCGCACATGTGACATGCGAGTTCAGCGGGCCCCACACTGCATCACACATTAAGTTGAAAAGACTGTGGGGCCCACCACTACACAATACTGAACTTGCATGAGGCTTATGTGAGTTCATTGAACTCTTAAGCTTTATGCGAGTTCAATGTACTTGCATAAAGCTTATGCGAGTTCACTGTATACACAAGAGTGTGTTCCCCATGCACAAAGACCTCTGCATTATTTGAATGTGAGCTCAGTCTGCGTTTTTTTTTTCTTTACCTTTCCCGTGATTACACAGTTGCTCACTCCCTTCTATATATACATACCTGCACGCCCTCAACTCTCACTCATAACTAGCATTGTTCTTCTGTTTTCACGCTCTCTTCTCTCCCTCCTCACTTTCTTTCTTTTTCTTGCATAACTTCAGGTTCTCTTTTCTCCCTCATCACCAACATTCTTCTTCTTGCATTGCTTCATGCTCTCTTCTCTCCCTCATCTATATTGCATTATCTTGTTTCCAGTTGTATTTAGCTTGTACTTTGGTGTTTGAAATTTGGATATTCTCATTACAACGGTAAGTATTTTTTTATGTGTAATTTTTGTTTTGGAAATTGTATAGTTTGGTAATATTTATGCTACGCTAGTAACTATTATTTGACTGTATATCTTATTAGCAGGTGGTAAGTGTTGGGTTGAAGAAGCTGAAAGCTCAATTACGTGCCTCTTATTTGAACTGTAAGTATTTTTGTGTGTTATATATTAATTCATGTCAATTACAATAGCTAACTAGATACTGTGAACATTATGTGATGTTATGTAGAAATAACTTTTAAAGTTTATTATTATCGCATACTTTATAGGAAGGAAATATTAGTGAACGTGGAAAATTGTTAATTTATGTGTTTGTTTATATTTCATGCTGGAAAAAGAAAAACACTTAGGGTGTATTTGGTTTGAAGGGAGGGGATAGGAGGGGAAAGAAGCTTTTGTTTGATTTTAAGAAGGGAGGGATAGGGTGGTAATAATGGATTTACTATTTTACCCTTGCACATTATTTTATACTTTTATACTTATATGTTAAATTAATTTACATTTGGCTTCCAAT